>LPNX010739066.1:297837-319086 GCA_001517045.1 Pseudotsuga menziesii
CTCATATCTGCTAGTCCCTAGTTTGTTCTATATAATGATTTGCAATCAATCTACTTTTCATAGTGTTAAATGAAGCCTTACAAGCTTATTAGCTTTCGAGTTTACTTTCATTTTGTTTTTGACTTGAGATCTCTTTTATTAGCTTAAGAGAATAAAATTCATTTGTGCCAAGACTAGTGAGGTTATTTTTATTACTTTTTTATTATTTATTTCTAATGACAACCTACTTATTTTTAGCAAGAATAGGCTAATCACTTCCCACATAGGACAATGAAGAATCATAAAATAGTTGTTGTAATTGCTTGTTAGATTTTGGGTATGCCACATTGTGTAGCGTGTTCCATGCATTTATTGGTTCTAATGAAATTCATGTATCATAGAACCTCCTTATGCTTTATGTCTTCTTTTAACTCTTTAAAAATATGCTTATGTACGTCATATGTTGAAATGAGCCTTATTCCAAGTACCACTCATCATTAGAAACCTTTGAATTTTATAGAGCAAGCAAAGCATTACCTTTTCCTTCACATGAATTTCTATAGGGGGTAGGATTCCACTTCTTCTTTTGTCTACAGTGGTTTGCATGGTGACCATTCTTTTAGAAAATGAAGCATTTTCATTTTACTCTATTGAATTGTTTTATCCCACATTAGGTGCTAGCATTTTATTATAAATATGCAAGACAAACAAATTTATCAAAATTATTTTCAAATTGCTTTATTTTATCCTTCTCTTTGTTGAGAGGAAAGGGATTCTTCTAGTTTACTATATTGGAAAAATATCAAGGCATCAATTAGATAGTGTTAAAATAGGAGGCTCCAAAACATTCGAGGATGTCACACTATATACTTGTAGTTCATGATAGGAACTGATTTCTATACTATAAAGGTTGGTTTCCATTGACAAAGCTAAGACTCCAGCTGCGTTCATCAGGGAACACTTAGAAGTTAGAACTAATCAACATTGTTATAGCTGTGAAAACTAATGGGCATTATCAAATTGCACTCTTTTTTTCCATTTGTCTTTAATTTTCCTAAAAGTTTTGGAGTGTTATGAACTTGTACCCAATTCTAAAACTCTATACGTTTCCCCAATTCAGGTAACTTGGGGATCATTTGTTTGACTTTCTAAACATGGTGTCACTTTATGATCACAGAATTTTTTTTCAATTAAGTTGTCTCTCGAATTTTCATCGGTTAGATGAATTTTTTTATTATAAATGATTTCATATATCCTTCTTTCTATTTTTAGTTTGTCATAGTATTTACTAAATAACCTTTGATTTACCTTTTTATGTCATAGCTACTTCATACAATTAAACATTGCATACGAGTAATGGAACAAATAATAGCTTTTCATTTTACTTGTGTGACAATATGAGATTCATATGTTGAATTCAGGTAAAGTGAGAGTTTCAGCAAGAGTTTTTTGTACACAAGCAGCCTCACTGTGGTTGGAATGTTTGATATCGAATTTATCCATGAATTGTGCACAGTGAATCATGTCATTTCTTATATGTTGTGATTACTTCAAAGCAGGATGATCTCAAAACCAAAAC
Source organism: Pseudotsuga menziesii (assembly GCA_001517045.1). NCBI lineage: Eukaryota > Viridiplantae > Streptophyta > Pinopsida > Pinales > Pinaceae > Pseudotsuga > Pseudotsuga menziesii. The sequence continues at coordinate 299,396 of LPNX010739066.1, forward strand.
AAATGTCAAATTCTAGTACATGGACTTCTATACCTTTTTTGTTGTCTTAGAAGTAAGTTTAACTTGGTAAGGAGATTCATGTAAATTTTTTGTGGTTGACTATTTTAGAACATAGTTAGAATTTATATGTGAAGTGGAATGAACATGATTACTAAACTTTGATAAAAACTATTTCAGGATGTATGCACAGTTTTACAAACTTCCAAAGTTATATATAGTTTATGTTGTTTTATTAAGGGTACATATTCTTTCATTGTTGGAATCTATGCCCATATAAACCAAAAGGGTTAGGAAAAGATTTCCTTTTGGAGCACTTGCAATTCATCCTTTTCCTGCTTGTCCTGGGTTACCCTTGGCATCTCATTAATATTCAAAGTTTCCATTTTGTAGGGGTTGTGGGTTGGGTGAGAACCTTCATAAAATGGTCCCTTCATATGTGAACCTTCATAATTGGATCACATAGCTTTACATAGCGCCTTGTCTTTTGCAATGTTATGGTTTTCATTTTATATTTAAACTATATTTCAATAGGGTAGCTTTCCCTCACTGAGTATTTGGTATGTTTGAATGCTTTATTGATTAATGTAACTAGTTTTGTATGGAAGCATTCCATAGATGATGACCAGGCAACAACTAACTTTTATGTTTACCATATTGCAAAATTGGATTATTTTATCTAACAAACTATGTTGTAGGTCTTTCTTGTTCAATTTGTGACCTAATGATTGTGGTCATTTGTTGGGAATTAATAAATTATCTTATGTATATTTCTTTAATGCCATTGTTAAAAAATCACTCTTTCTTAAGGAATTAGCATTTATAGGCATATTAGATGCAGGAAGAAGTTTTACCCTTGTCATCCCCATTAGTACTCGAAAGTATCTATCCTGCTGGGGTGGTGGAGTGGGTGAAGACCTTCATATAATTGTTCTCATTGGGTACCTTTTGATAATTGGACCACATTGAGCCCACAGGGGTGTAGCTCAACCAATGATTCGCTTGATATGAAGGGCATGTTGTAAATGGAGCTCACGAGTTCAAATCACATTGTCTTACTCGTGCCCCATGCGTTAAGGTCATGTGGGTGCACCTAGGGGTATAGTGGTAGTAGGATTGGATTCCCAGACCCCGTGTCACGTGAGTACCAGCCCAATCCCCAATTGTCGATTCTCGTAGTACAAAATAATAATAATAATAATAATAATTGGACCACATTGTTTTACATGTTGTCTTGTAATTTTTTCTTTTGTTATTATTTCCATTTTATATTTAAGCTTCATCTTTCAATTGGTTAGTTTTCCCTCATCTAGTATTGTGTTATGTTGCAAATATTTACTAGTTAACGTGCCTAGTTTTGTAACGTAGCATTTTATAGATGATGATGAGTCAACAACCATCTGTATTAATATTCCTTTTTACCATATTGTGCAAGATGATTAATTTGTCTAACACACTATGGTGCAAGTCTTTCTTCAATTTGTGACCTACTTTGTTGTGGTCATCAGTTGGACATTAATAAATTATCCCATCTATCTATATTTATTGGCATTGTTGAAGAGTCACTCTATCTTAAGGAATTATCATTCATAGGCATATTATTGTAGGAAGAAGTTTTATTAGTTAGTTTCTTTTGCATTAATGTCAAAGGCGGATTATTTACTATCATTTCATATGTTTACATGGTTATTGATGCATATGAGAATCTAGCTCAAAATGAAGTATGAGAGGCACATCTAGCCAAATCCTTGTATTACATATGGATTGGTGAGAAGGTATATTATAACTGCGTGATGCTTGTACATTTTTTAGGAATTTATTGTAACACCCCGATTTTGACCCCATTTGCATTAAATGTATATGATGTTTATTTTGTAATTAATCATGGTGTGGAGCTAAAGGCAAAAGCCCCATCATCGATTTAACGTTTTACGTTTCAGCGATTAAAATCATTGCCGATGGTATTTCGTGCTATCTGGCACATTATAATTTTGGCATCATGTAAATACGCATTTTAATTAAAATACATACAACCAGCTATGTCTATGCAACAAATAATGAGATGGGGGCATGAATTCCTAAGGATAAGGGGGGGGATATTTAACCTTTGAGGCCAATGGGGAAAAACCAAATGTCAATGGGATAACCCATCAAACTGTCAACTATCTTTCTTGTCTCATTCACCCAATCATTTAATTCTGCCAGAGATTAGTTGAAGTAGTTATTGCATGGATATGGGAAGATTATGGGCAGGAAATTCGAATTTGGGGAAAACCCATTTTTGGGGAAAAATGTTTTTGACTTTTGGGGCAAGTTAACACCCCAAAATGCATGCCCATTTGGTCATACACCCACGTTCTCCATTTTATTCACGCAGTGAAGCTTGTGATTTGTTTTTACCTTCACGATTTTGCCTACTGTGTGTTCTCATTCATGATTTGGGGCTCCTGGGCGTTTTCCTCATCATTAGTCATCCACGTTGGGGCTCTCTCAAACGGCTGCAATTTTTTCTGTGTGTGAAATTCATTTTGGGGTTTGTTGTGTATATTTTTCCCTCATGTGAGCAATCGTTTCTCTATTTTCCTTAGGCTAGGGATTCGTTTTTGTATTGATCTATGGTTGGGTTTCTTCCCCAATGTTTTGTTTCATTTATCCACTGTTGCCAAGTTGAAAATCAATTTTGGCTCTTAGGGCTATTTTACCCACTTACCATTTATGATTTTAGCTTCTAGGATGTTTTTTGTCCATGCCCAGTACTGTAATTATTGTGTATTGAATTCGTTTTTGGCCACGTTAGGGCCAAAACGTCCCTGGGATACGATTTGTTGTTAGTGGGTTGTTTTCACCCACCTTGGCAATTAATTTTGTTGCCAAACTATTTTCCTCAACCCAGAAATTGTGTATATTGTTGTGTATGCCTTTGTGTTGTGGTCTCTGTTGAATTGGGAGTGGAAATGGGGCTTGACTAGCTTAATAAACCTAGTGTGTGAAGGAACCTCACCGAGAGATCTTGAGGGTTGATTTATTCCTTACTGCACATCCTAAATAGCACTAGAAGGGAATGCATTGCCTGAAGGACTGCATAGCAAAGAAGAGGATGATTCCTTGTGTTGGGTGTGTGCGTGTTGGGAAATCCAAGTCAGGTCTTGTGTAGGTGTCCATAGCTCTATGGTTGAGCTCACTAGCTTAGCAAACAAGCCTTTCCATCCCCTTGGCAGTCTGGCAAACCCAAACATAGTTTTGGCTTGACTGAGTTTTGACATATCTTTGGCTATGTGTGAGCCTACTTAGTTTCCTTTTCCTTGGGGAATCATGCCCAACTTGGGGGTGGCAATGATGCTGAGAGATTGATGAGCACACTATCCTATGGTTGGGTGGAATGTTGCAGTGGCATAGCTTGTTGTTGGAAGCTTCATTCGAAGATAAGTATTCTCGTGTAATTACCCATCCAACTGTATTGTTTATATGAATTATGATGAACATGCTCCTTATGTTGAATATATGTTTTCTTCCTCTATAATGTTGATTAATGATGTTAGACAATGCATAATTGCATCTTTTACTTCAATGTAATTTTACGTTTACGTGTATGGGGCTAGTTTCCCAGATTAGATAGCCACAATAGTCGCGTCCTCTCTCCAGTAGAGGGGTGGGGACGTGAAATTTATAATTTCAAAATATGTTTTCTTCGTATTTGTGTACTAATGTAATATATGTTGACCTTATTGGTTTTATCTAAATAGGAAAAGGCTTTGAAGCAAATCAAACTTATTGAGGGGAAGATAGTTGTTTTAGGGCAGAAGATGGACTTGGATTTCCATGCCCTTGAGATTGGGTTCTTTTCCGTGGACTTTGACTTAATTTCAAAAGACATCGATAAAGCTAAGAAGTATGTCATCTTGAAGGTGTATGAAGGCCTTTACTGTAGTCCTACATGAAAATTCAAGAAAGCAACTAAACTATTTTTGGATTCTATTTCAACATTCAAAACCTATTGTCATTTCCTATATGATACATTCATATTCTACACTATGTTGACAAGTATCGTTTCACTTAACAAAGTCTCCCTAAAGAAAAGGTATTGAATTTTTTTAGACGTCTTTTTGGTGTTGCTATTTTTAATTGTACTGAAAAGCAAATTTATTGAGGTACCATATTGCAGGTGGAGCATGCACTCAATATTTTAACAGTTCCCTAGGCAACCTTTTGCTCAGAAGTTTCCTAACTTCGACAAGGATGTTATAAATATTGAAAAAAATCTTGTATTCAATCCAAGCAAGTGTATCATAGGTATTATATGGGTCAACTTCTATAATTGGTCAGGTTTTATTATTTTCATATGTTTGAGGATGGTTTTAAGTCTTGAAGAAGGGAAATACTTGGACATTGAAGTTGTGCTATATGCTTTTAGTTTTTCTTGTCTTGTCAAATGATTCATTTTTATTATATTATGTTTCCTTTCAATCGAAGAGGCCTTGAGTCACTGTTACTTGGAAATTCTTCCTGGCATCGATGAAGAACATAGATGCCTTACTCCTTTCAACTTTGATTTTGAGGAGAGATCATTTACTAAGGAACATATAAAACAATAGATACAAAGGAAATCTCTTAGTTTCAACGCAGACATGATGCAATAACCATAGTGGATTGACTTGATATAATTATCTATTTGTAATCCTTCTCTAGTTATGTTTTAATATGTTTCTACAATGCAATCCATATCTTGGTTTGTTGTTGCAACATGAAACTTTGCAGTTGTTTGCATTTGGTTTTCTCTTATTCTTTGAAGGTTTGGTAAAGGCAAATAAATGGATGGATATGTTTACTTGCATGTCCAGACATATTGGGGTAGTTTTGTATTCCAAATCTGGGCTAGTTATTGGCCTCTATGTGATTATTATTATTATACATCAAAATATAATAATATAAAGTAAATGTTTTTGTAAGAAGTTTTGTGTGGCAAGCAAGCTCGCATATACTTTTGAATTTGCAAGTGTTGCAAAATACGACGCCATTTTTTGGCATGACTAACAATGTTTGCTTCTTTACACCTCACTTTTGAATACATAATAATAATTGGAAATTTGTAGTATATAATCTGGAAGTTGTCTATCCGGATGAAAAACCCACATTTTTTCAATATAGATTATTGTTTAGTGTTGTGTCTTATATATTTACAATAATGTTATTTTTTTTATTCCTCCAATGCAGGGACTAAGCTTCATGATGCAACTCTTTTTCTTTCTAGTTTCTACCCCTTTCTTTGAGATTCCACATGGATTTTTCTTAATTTTATCACCCTTCTTTAGCTTAACCACTCGGGTTTGAGGGTTTAGATGCATTTGAATTAGTAAAAGGGTTTGCGACTTTCAAGTACTTCATTTATGGTATTCTATGTGATTGCAATAACAAATTGTAGGTTGATCTTCTGGGAACTTAGTATAATGCAAAATCATGTATTTTAGCCAAACATAGTTCGATGTAATTGTATCGTAATTGAGTTTCCTAAAGAAATCTTATGTGAATAGGAAACAAATGAAATAAAACTTATCTTAATTCAAAAAGTAGTGGATAATTTCTCTTTCTCTATGATATTAAGTTTAATGAATATTTTTGTTCATTATTATATATGGTTTATACATTATTATAAAATTTGTCAAGTCTTCATAATGTTTTATAATTTAGTAAAATATTCGCCAAGATTTTACAAGGTTTTATAATTTAGTGAAAGATTCGCCAAGTTTTGATAATATTTTATAATTCAATAGAAGATTCGCCAAGATTTTACAAGATTATATAATTTGGTGTGAGATTCGCCAAAAACATTATATGTACATATTACATTATTGATAAAATAGGCTTCAAATTTTCCTATGTATCATGGATATTCGCCCAATTATTATAGATATTAATTTTTGGGGGGTTCTTAAAATTTTCCTTGAAGAGAAGCAGGAGATCCAAATCGAAGGTTTCACTAGGTTCCTTGAATGATGAGAAGGTATATTTTGTACGTGTTCCATTGATTAATAAAGTCTCGACATTCTTCCCCTCCCAAATCATTGTATGTGCATCTTAGTTTTTTATTATATGTCAATGTCATGAAATCAAGTCTTCATGTTCTTTTAAATATCAATGCTTTATATGTAGCCAAATGGATTTGAGGAAGGTGTGAAGTTGTTTTGCAAGTCACTTGATTGGAGACCAAGAGGAGGATTCAAGGAAAGGCTTGGATCAACCTTTAGTTTATAAGGTACAGATCCTCCTACCCTTGAAATTTTGCATGAATTTTTACTTGCATAACTTTATATGCTAGTCTGTAAACTCTTAGTACATTGGTGGCCTCACCCCAACCATAGTAACACTTTCCCTAACAACAATTGTGTAAAATCCATTCTCTGCAATCTATCTATAATACTATGAAGAATTGTTGGGTTTTTATCCTCGTTATTGTGAGGGTTTTCCCAGGGTACATCCTGTGTGTGATCGAATGATTGAGTGATTCATGTATTTATAAAAGTTTTAAAATTCAGAGATCTCCATATTTGCTAAAAAACCAACAATTTCTCACTACAACAAAATGTTGTCATGAGCATCCCTTTTAACTTCCTTTTTTGCTTCCATGTAATTTTTTTGTAGTTTTTATGAGAAGTCAACGCCATCTCACAGGATGACATTAAGTTCAACATTATTTATTGCATCGACATTAGAACCAATTTTAATGTCGTATTTAAAGTTGGGTTTAGTGCCAGATTTAGCGTCAAGTTAGCTTAGTGCCAATTTTAGTATCATATTTAGAGCCAAATTTAGGGCCATATTCAACACTAGATTTAGCACTAGGTTTCCTAAGTGTAAAAGTGAGGTATACTGTTAAAAAAATATAAGTAATATCAAAGGTTAAAATTAAGCCACTTGTCTCAATTCTCATAAGTTGGAGATATTTTCAATTATTTTAACTAAAATCCTGAATTCCTTCATAAAAGCCCCCCAAAACCTAGTGTAGCTAGGGTTTTAGCCCTAGCTTGTGCGAATGAGCACCTACTAAGGAGAATGGATTCCTTAGTAGCAGTTCAATAATATGTGAAATAAAAGATGCTAAACAGTAATAAAAATTAATCTAAACATATTCATGAAGCAAAACAGTAGAAAGTAAAGAATGATTTTTTATTGATCTGACCTCCAATGTGGAGGTTGGTGAATCCCGTTGTGCTGATCCGAGAGGTTGCTCCGAGCTCCAGTTGTTCCTTCTCTTTCTCCAATGGTGGAAATGGGCCAAAAGGGGCTCTCACGGTGAAAGTAGCTCAATGGTGAGCTAGGGTTTCACGAGCAATTTTGGCATAGGCAGGATACTTGTGATTGTGGATATGGAATAAGGGGTCTCCATCACTTATTTATAGTGGTGGAGTGCCGGTTTAGGGTTAGGGTTTCAGCTGTTTAGGGTTTTTTCCTCCTTTTCCTCATTATTTTATATTTTTTCTTCCTTTTTGGAGATTTTTTGCTCTTTTGGAGGAATTTTGGATATTTTTTGGAGGAAAAGAGGGTTTTATGGCCTTTTGGAGGCATTTTAAGCCTTTTGGAGGCTTTTTAGATGGTTTTATGGGTTTTTGATGGAAATATGGTAGGAAAATGGACAAATGAGCCATGTAATGGGGTAGATGAGGTAGTGAACCTTTTTTGGGTGTTAACAGATTGCCCCCTGATGTGCGAGGGCAGGAGCTCATCGTATGGCCGATGGACATCATAAGTCATATTTGTTTTTCCTGGGGTGTGGAGAAGAGAAGAAACCAACTGAAGCCTGGAACATCAATCTCGAACCAACTGCAAGGACTGAAAAGTACATAACCTCAATAATGGATGAGGAATCATATGATCATCTAGACGAGGCGGGCATTCCGATGCTCGTATCAATATACATAAAAATAACCGTGAGGCCCGAAAAGGGGGACCTGTAGGATACATAGAAATCCACTGTGTATATCATAAGGGTCCAGAAGGGACACAAATCTAGAACATACTGCTGGGATGACCATGTCTGAGCTGAACAACTAATGCACTGGAATGACAGCAGTGCTACTGAATGTGGTTCCAAAGGAACTGAGGAGCTGCTGTATCAAAGTGACCGCGGTCATATTTGCAATGTTACACTGATCTGGAACTGAACTGGGTACTCAAGGAAGCACGGAACTGGATGGCTTCCGAATATAATCTCCAACGCAGCCCGGACATCCACTGGAACATATAACTGGTCGTTCCAAAGTGACTCACCAATGTGCTAGAGTCGGGGGAAATCCGGGGTCTTCGACACATAATGGAAAGAATATACATCCTGCGCGATTCTCAATGATGCGATTAAGGTGCTGAAGTCGAGCATGTGAGAAACAACTATTTGGAGAGGCAATGATGACTCCTCCCAAAATGGTCCGTAGGCACTCACCACAGATGGTGATGGGTCCAAGGCGCAGGGGCCTCTAGGTCTATCCTCTGGAATAGAGGGGCTGTCATCGACAGAGGGAGACCTGCAACTATCAAGGCAATGATGTTTCCTTGACAAGAGCGCGAGGTGGAAAACTGAACTGTGATAGTATTGATGGCAGGAGTGATAAACTGGGGGAAATAACTGGGCAAGTAGAGTGGGTGGGCTCAAACTTCCTTTGTTCAGAGTATGATGGCGGGGATGATTGGGCAGCATATGAGACTGACTGGTGGTAAAGGGATCATAGCGGTATAGGATCTGAGAGTGAATGGGCTGAGGGAGACTCAAGCTGTGGTAAAATGGTAGGAGATTGCAGAATACTCTGAACAAAGGCGACCTTAGTGGTGGTGCTGCCGAGAGGATCAATCATAGCGCCAAGAGGTGCGAGGGGACTTCTTCATGGGTTAGGGAACTAGAAGAAGTGTGGATATAAAATGGTACTGTCATGTGGATTTTACGAGCCCATGGCAGTTCATGCTCGTGGTTGCTTTCAATTTTAAGGAGTCTGAAAGCAAATAAGAAGACTCTGAAGTAATTGAATGGTACTGTCGTGTGGATTTTACGAGCCCAGGACAGTACATGCTCGTGGTTGCTTTCAATTTTAAGGAGCCTGAAAGCAAATAAGAAGACTCGGAATTAATGGCCAGGCAAGGAGGAAGTGTTCGATCAAGGAACATTTATGATGACCAGGACTGAGGGTGGGGGGGAACACTGGTGGGCCTCCTTGCGGGGTGAATGAATGGTGGCAAAATAACGAAACATTTGTAGTATGACAGGAGTGGATGGCTCATGTAAAAAGTGTGAAACAATCCGATAACGGCCGATGTGGCGCGCAAATCGATGCGGCAAGCTGTAGGGACGCAATGTTGAAATTGTACCAAGTGAGAGCGAGAAATGATCTCAAGCATCATCACGAGCTCAGAAAAATGAATCCGGCGATATGAAAAGTGTTAAAAACGGAGAGCGGCCGAAGTGGCACGCAAACCGAGGCGACTATTGGTATCGAAAAAATGGGCAAAACTGGTGTAGCAAAAAATAATGCAACGAGGTGACCATCCTGATGGTTTCGTCGTGCTGATTCCAATGGTGGAAACGGTTCAGAAAACGGACTCCGTCTGGGTTCAGAATGGCCAAACAAGAGAAAAGTCAACGGACTATAAATGGTAAGTGGGCCCAACATGACAAGTGTCATTTGTACTATTTGACTTTGACTCGTGATCGCAGTGGACCAGAGCTGAGGTGTCATTTCTGGACGATCCGACTGACCATTTTCAGATTCGGGAGATACAGGTATTCTGTCAAACTCATACCTGCATTGTAATTGGGTTCGGGGGGAAGGTAGTGATTCCTAGGGTTTGTTTGTACGGTCCACGTGGGTGGACCGCGGGTTTGGGGGTCGAAACCGCGGTCTCAGACCGCGGGTTTAGGCTGAGACAGCAGCGGTTGGGGACTGCAGGTTTAGGCCGTACAGCCGCGGTTAGGGACCGCGGGTTCAAGCCTGACAGCCGCGGTTGGGACCGAGCTGTTCTGGTTTTTTGGATTAGTGGGAAGGTTTATGAATTTGACATGAGTCTGATGAGACTTCGTTGTGTGATTGACAGGATGCCGCAGGTGCTATGGAGGGAGCGAGAGATACCGGATGATATTATGACCATCGTCTGAGAGGACCGTCGGGTGCATTCGATGCTAGGGCTTTTCGAACTGCTGAAGTTCGCTGAGGTGCCTACAATGCGATCAGCAGGATTGCTTCTGAACCGGTTGGTTGGTTTCTGGGAGCCAAACATACTGGCGTTTCGAGTACAAGGAGAGAGGGTGGACCTCACCCTGACTGATGTTTATTTTTTGACGGGGTTGCCCTGCTTGGGGAGGGTAGTAGATACACAGCCGCGGGTGTCTGCAGACCTCGATATGGATGACATGTTGGAGCGGTTCTGTCGGCCGGAGGCTCAGGTGCATCGGAATGCACTCTTGGTGAGAGACTTACGGGAGCTAGCAGTACGGGCGATGGCAGCATGTGTGGTGCGTATTTTCGGGTCCCAGTCACCGGAGAAGGTGTCTGGGGGTCAGATGCAGCTCGTGGAGCGTGTACTGGCCGGGACTTATTTTGCGTGGGGCCAGATGTTCCTGACCTGCGTGCAGCGACAGCTGACCGCAGCGAAGGAATCTGGTAAGGGGTTCTGCTATGGTTCATTTTTATGTGCATTCTTTATGGAGAGGGTCCCCACACTGCGGCCGCGGGTGCCAGTCAGAGCGAGAGGCTTGAGGGAGCCTCGGATGGTGCGGTGGGGAGAGATGATGCGCCGCCGTGGTGATGGGGACGTTGGGCGGTACTTTACGCAGGAGCTATACCTGTAGTGGCTCCAGCTACCACTGACGCTGGAGGATTATCCATATAGGGATATGGACTTCACTGGAGATCCAGATGCGCCACGGCCACCAGGACAGACATGGGGGCCAGATCGTATGTATGATTTGATTGCATTTTCCAGTTTTATGTATATGATATATTGTTGATATATTGTGACTAACAAATGGGTGATTTACAGATGTGGGTCCGAGGCCACCGCCGGGGCATGTGGCATGCAGAGGGATTGTGGCCGTTCCAGCTTTGCCTGGGCGGGGGGAGGTGCGTCGTCGAGATGCAGAGGGGACATTGGAGTCCGTACGGGCACTACTCGACCGTCTGCTGGTGGGAGTGACTGACGAGGGATGGCGAGACATTGATCCGGCCGTGATTCAGGAGTGCTTGAGGGCACCTCGGGATTTCAGATCGATTGCGATCCGGGTGGCCATATTGGCAGACAGGGCACAGGCACTGGAGCCCAGACGAGATGAGGACTCGCCGGAGGAGGAGCGAGGAGAGGAGTCAGAGGCAGCGGACACTGACAGTGATGCAGGGTACGACTCTCATTAGGGAGAGTAGGGGGCTCCCCCCGATTTTTGTAGCTACGGCCTGTACCTTATGAGGCTTTAGGGATGTACATATGTTTTTGTATGGCTGAGTACAGGGGTACTCAGGACATGTATAGCACATGTATTTTTTGTTGATATGTATATATATATGCACATGGATGCACCTTTTTTATGATGTTTTATCATTTGTACGCACGTGGATGCGCTTGATGATGTGTTATATGTTTGTATTGCACGTGGATGCAAGTAGTCTAGGATGTTGGGCACGTGGATGCCCCTTGTGTGTTTTATGTGATGTGACATGATTTAGTTATGATTAGGCACGTGGATGCCCCTATGGATGCAAATGTGGATGCAATGCAGTCTTTTTGGTTTTTTATATAGTTGGATGAGATGCTATGATGTATAGTGATGCATGATGGAGGTGTTACATGGTGTGAGTGATATGCCAATCTAGGATGTTATTGGCCATTTGATCTGTGACACTATTTTGAGCTCTTGGGACATGTGTGAATGTGATGGATTCAAACTGTCGGCTAAGTTGTTTTGTACGCAGGAATTTTCTAAATAGGCAAGGATCGCGCACCTGGTAGCAGTTGTTGAGCTGGGAGACAAGTAGCTGGGAGTCTAAGAACACATGAAGGTGACATATACGCATCTGGAGGGCAGCAGTCAGGAGACCGGTCACAGCATCATATTCCGCCTGGTTATTGGTAGCAGTGCCTATACATGTGCCGTCAAGGTGAATCAGTTCGTTGGAAGGGGAATACAAGACCCACGCTGCAGAAGCCAGGTTGGGAGACCAGCGGCTTACGCCGTCAGCGAAGCCAATGTAACGAGGTGGAAGATGGTCCATCTGTGGGCATGCAAAAAATGATGAATGTCAGATTATGCTAAAGATGGTAAAAAACAAAAAGAGAGCAAACTGTACAATGCGGACCAATGAGGTCGCGGTTTCAATTATGGGTAAAAGCATTTAAGATAGAACCCATTACGGGGGTTGCGGAAAGGGTGGCCTTCAGAGTCAGCTAAAATGTATGCCCCCTTGACGAGGCAAGTCTACATGATGTAAGGGCCTTGCCACATGGATTCAAACTTTCCTTTACCGGTTTTGTCGTTGGCTTGGTCATAGGCGAGGACGAGGTCCCCTTCGTGGAAAGTTCGAGGGTGAACATGTTTTTCATAACTGGCTTTGGAGCGGTTTTTGGCAGCTTCGATGTTCTGGAGAGTGGCACGACGATCTTCATCGGCTTGTTCGAGGGACAGCAGACGTTGCTCTAGGGGGGAGGTATCAGGGAGAAGCTCAACGGCGATGTGTAAGGCAGGTATCTGACACTCAATGGGGAGGATAGACTCGACACCGTGAACTAAATGAAATGGGGTAAAACCAGTGGCGGTCTTGGTGGAGGTACGGTAAGCCCATAAGGTAGGGAATAGCATATGGTGCCAATTGGACTTATGCCGATCAACCGTGCGTTGGAGTATAGTTTTCAGGATTTTGTTAACAGCTTCGACTTGACCGTTCCCTTAAGGGTAGTAAGCCGAGGAAAATTGGTGTTCAAACTTGAGAAGGGTGGATAGCTCGCGCCAAACGGAATCTTCGAAGTGTGATCCATGGTCTGAGACCAACTGTTTAGGGACCCCGAATCGAGTGATAACATGGTTAAAGAAGAAACGGGCAGCGGTGTCAGCGGTACAGTTGAAGGTAGGCATGGCTTCTACCCATTTGGTGAAGTAATCAACGGCGACAACGATGTGCTTATGGCCGTTAGCAGACGGGGGTCTACACTCCATGAAGTCGATGGCCCACTTGCAAAAGGGACCAACGGTGACGACTGGGTGTAATGGAGCAGGTGGTGTCCGGGCCTTGGGGGCAAAAAGTTGGCAGTTATGGCAATGCTTGACCGCAGTGATGCAATCGGTGAAAAGTGTGGGCCAGAAGTATCCGGCGCGGACGACCTTTTGGGAAGTGGCCATCCCTGAGAAATGGTCGCCGCAGGCACCGCTATGACAATCATTAAGGACATGTTCAGCTTCCTCGTGTGTAAGGCAACGACGAAGAATTGTATCGACTCCTCGCCGGTAAAGGACATCTCCTAAGAGGAGGTAGCGAGAGGCCTGGTGACGGATACGACGACGTTAATTACGAGTGACGGTGGGTCAGAACTTCTGCGTGCGCAGGTATAACAAGATATCACCGTACCACGGGTCATCGGACGAGATAGTGAACAAGTGATTATCGGGTAACTCCTCGGAGATAGGTGGGGCCAGGATGAAGGAAGGGAGATCGGTGATGAGCTGGGCAAGTGCAAGGGCTTTAGTGCTCTTAGGTGTTCGGAACATGAGGTCATATTCCTGGAGGATAATGACCCATTTAGCCACACGACCTTGCAGGAGACGCCAGTTTAAGAGATATACCATGGGGTTAGAGTCGGCGACGACTGTGGTGTGACTAAGTAAAATGTAGTGTCACAATTTTTGGACGGAAAATACCACTACTAGGGCTAGTCTCTCCTCATATGGGTAACGTAGGGGTGGGCCGGACAAGGTCTGGCTGATGTAGTAAATGACATGCTCTTGGCGTGAGGTGTCTTCTTGAACCAAGACTCTGGACATAGCATGCTCAGATGCCGAGACGTAGAGGATGAAGTCCTGAGAGAAATCCGGAGGGGAGATCAAGGGGGCTTGTGTGAGAGCTTTCTTGAGGTCTTCGAATGCAGCTTCTGCTTGTTCATCCCAGACAAAGGGTATGTGGGTACGGAGCAGGCGTAAGAAACCGTGAACGGTTGTGGCATAATTAGGAACGAAGCGTCGAAGAAAATTGGATCGCCCTTGCAAAATTTGGAGTTGTCGGAGCGTTCGAGGAGAGGGAAGGTCTAAGATGGCTTGGACTTTCAGGGGATCAACAGTAATTCCTTTCTGGGAAATAATGAACCCTAACAATCGGCCTGCCGGAACGCAAAAGACGCACTTGTGTGGGTTCAAGCGGATCTGATATTTTCGACAACGCAGAAAAACTTGCCGAAGGTCAGTAAGGTGGTCTGATCATTTTTGGGAACGAGCTGTAAGGTCATCAAGGTAGACGAGCAGGATATGGACTAAGTCATGAAAGCAATAGGTCAGGCCCGCTGGAATGTGGCACCAGCATTTTTTAGGCCGAAAGGCATGACGCGATAGGCAAAGGTTCCCCATGGCGTAGTAAAAGCGGTTTTGTATTGGTCTTCCTTTCGGATTTGGATCTGATTGTATCCGGAAAAACCGTCCATGAATGAGAGGACTTCATGCCCCGCACACGCATCAATGAGCTGGTCAATAAATGGCGTAGGGAAATTGTCTTTGGGACAGGCGCAGTTTAAGTCTCGGAAGTCCGTGCATACTCTAAGGGTGCCTTGTTTCTTGTTGACGGGAACAGGGTTTGAAACCCAGGTGGTATAGGCAATAGGATAAATGAATCCTGTCGTGGGAAGCTTCTCAATCTCTGCTTTGACAGCTGGGAGTTTTGAGGGATGAATGGGACGTTGTTTTTGACGAACGGGGGGTACATCAGGCCATGTGTCAATGTGGTGCTCTATAATGGCAGGGTCAAGACCAGGCATTTTGGTATAGGACCAGGCAAAGACATCACGAAATTCTTTGAAAAGTGTTTTGTATTCCTTAATCTCCTGCTCAGTGCAAGATGCTCCTAAAGCGATGAGTTCGGGGGTGCCTCCGGGGGCAGCGATATCAATTTTGATGACAGGTGAGATGTTGGCCATGTTACCCTCTTCGAAGGCGTCAGGAGCAGGAATAGGGTCCTTGAACCAGTCGACCTTGGGAGGAAGGAAGTCTTTGGATTCAACTGCAAATTGGGGAGCAATGTTAGAGGAAGATTCATCTGGGAGGAAGTAGGAACGATGGTGCATGTCATCCCAAGGATAATCCGGGGCAGTGAGGGCCTCGAGAATCTCCTCATCCGTACGGAATGTTTGTGTCGTCAAATCAGTTGACGAATGGGTAGTGGCGGAAGAGATCATATAAATGGTATTAACCTCTTCGAAAGAGGAAGAGTCCGAGGGGTGGATCTCCATAATGGTGGGTGGTGCCGTCTCAAGATCCAGATTGTTCATTTCAAAGAGAGCTACTCTGTACTCGGGGAGATCGGGACAGTGATGTGAGTAATGCCCGTAGACACCGCATAAGGCACAGGAGTGGTTAGTGCGCAGGGATTTGTCGTGAGGCATAGGGGTTGGATCTAGATGGACAACCGAGATAGTGGGGTCGTCGTCAAGCAGTTGCATGTATTCTTGTAACGCCGGTAACTGAGGACATAGGTGAGTCGCATGGCCCAACTCATCGCACAGCGCGCATTTGGGAGGAGCACGAAACACAGGGGGATTTCTAACTGTCTTAGGAGGTGGGACAGCGGTGTAAGGTTGGGGGCCTCTGCCCCCAGTGGGTTTGGTAAGAGTAGGGGGGGGGTTTGTGGAGGACGACGGGGTAGCGATACCGGGAGGTGGTTGACTAGTAGTGACAATGGGTTGCACCGGTTGCAGGACGACATTTGGTGTCGGCGGGGGAACGGGAGGCGAAAGATACCAAACGGGTAATCCTAAGGTTAACCCAGGAAGGCTGAGGGTAGCCATGACTGGGGCGCTAACTACTCCTGAGGGAGGGAAGAGGAAAGGAATGGTATGGATGGGTGTAGCACCAATGTGACTAGGTACAAAAGGGGGTTGAGGCAACAAGGGCGGTTGATTAGTAGGAGTTCGCGTGTTATGGGACAGGGTACATAGGTCGGACACTTCAGTAGCAGGTGACGGGGGTGGAATAGATGGGAAGGTTGAGGTCATTGGTGCGTCAGAGTAAATGCCCATCCACAAAGAAGAAACAAATGAGGTGGTGGCATCTGAAACAGGTTGTTCAATCATGGGGATAACATTTTCGGGTGCCGCGGGGGCATTGGGATCATGGTAAGTGAGTTGGTCAACCTTGACCACGCGTCCCTCATGGGGGAACATCATGGTACGAAAAATAGTAGAAGCAACTGCCCGCATGGCATACATGTAGCTGCGGCCAAGTAAAAGGTTATAATCAAGCTGTGCATTGATAACCTCGATGTTTATGAGGACAGTTTTGCCAGCCAGCTGGAGGGGGACGTTAGTTAATAGGCCTTGTGGTTGAGCTGAACGACCGTCGTAGGCTCGCAACGCAGTAGAGGACTGCTGGAGAGGGGGGGATCCCATTTTCTGCCAGATGGAGGTGGGCATGACACATGTAGAAGCACCTTCATCAATAATGCATCGATGGATGACAAAATTCCGAATGGAAACAGAAACTTGGAATGCCAAAGTGGAAGGCAGGTGAGGTTCGGATTGGTCCAAATCAAATGCCATTAACTGCGAATCATTTGGATCGATAGCCCCAATGGCCGAGAGTAAAGTCTTGCGCTGCGAAGGGCAGTTTTTTAAGACTTCTAACGCAGACATGGCTGCGGGGGATTGGGCTAAGTCATCGACAATGTTGTAGTTTGACGCAGCCCACGCATTGGGGTTATTGTTGATACGGTGAAGTGGGAAACGGGGCACTTTGGGAGCACCATCTAGTGGAGGTGGGGGTATACGTAACGCCTGATCAGTGGGATGAGCGTTAGTAGGTGTATCGGCAGGAGGGGCTTCAGGGGTGGAGCCATATTGGTTCCGTCGGGTCTGGAGGTTGATCTCATCGGAGGACATCATCAAAAAGTGGTGGGTACCTGAGTCAAGCGTGGGTTGATCAGGAGCAGCATAAGTGATTAGTTGTTGGGTTGGCGCGTTGGCTTAAGGAGGAGCCAACGGTTGGGTGTTCACTACGCCTTGGGTTGGTAAGGGGTTTTGCAGCACCAAAGGTGGCTGCTGAGGTTGTGGTGGCTTGGGCGGTGCTTGAGGAGCCGTCTGCCCTTGGCGTTGTACATCAGCAGCCCAAAGTTGCCGAACCCGCTCCATATGTGGACAAAAATGTGTGTAGTGGCCATAGACCCCGCAAACAGAACAAGGAAAGTTTGTTCATAAATTAGGGTTTTTAGCCTGCTTGGGCGGGCGATCAAGGTTTTGGTTAGCAGGGGCCGCATTATTATTAGCGGGGGGAATAGGGTGTTGACCAGCTTGCTCGGTCGGTTGGTTGTTCCCACGATTTCGGCCTCTGCCGCGGTTTTGTTGGCCCTGGTTGCGTTGGTTGTTCTGGTTTTGCTGCGGGTTTTGTTGAGTGTAAACTTGCCCTTGGACAGCAGGTGGATTCTGAGGTTGTGCAGGGGCTGGAGCAGGCTGCGGTGGATGATATGTAGGTGGAGGCTGCGCAGGTGCAGCAACCTGAGGGTGTTGCTGATAGTGCTGTGGAGCGGGTTGTAGGTTTGCCGCAGGGGTTGGCTGTGGCGGGTAGTAAACGGGTTGGGCTTGTGACGGCGTAGGAGCTGGTGCAGCCTGCTGGTGATAGTAGGGCTGAGGTGCGACCGGGGGGGCGTAAGCGGGAGTCAAATGACCGAAATACTGAGGTGGACATGAGGGTCCATGGGAATGGTGGTGATGTGTCATGGGAGCATACGGGTTGGTTGCTCCAGACTGTGAGGTAGCCCGCGAAGGGTCAGGGCCAGGGGTAGGACGGGCTATGGAAAATGGTTGAGGCTGCGAAGAGACACGGCCAATGATGCCGTCGGCAGCGTGGGATGCCCCCGGCGCATCGTGCTGGGATGAATTGTCGCGAGGGGCGTCAGGTATAATGGTATAGAGATAACCTGACTGGGCATAAATGAGATCGAATTGCTGGGCCTTAAGGATGGCCTCCTCTTCAGACTGGGGTCGTTTGGATGCTACATCCTTAGCAATGATAGGAAGGAGGGATTTGAGGAACCAGTCTAGGAAGATCCGGTCGTCTAACTTGATCTTGCATAAACTACGGCGTCGACGCCATTCATGAATGTGGTCCGTGATGTGGGTAGCCGTGTTTTGTCTGCATGATAGTAGGATCTCAACGCCTGCGTCATAGCGGACAGGTAACTGGAAGAACTGCAGGTAGATCGAGGCAAGGGAATTAAAGGTGGCATGGGTTCCATGGGGTTGTTCGATATACCACTTGGCAGCAGAGCCAGTGAAAGTGCGCTGTAATAAATGGAGGCGAATAGAGTCGTCTACTATGGAGTTGGAGGAACACCATAGATGGAAGGACATGATATGGTTTTGTGGGTCCTCACCTGCCTTGCCCTCGAACTTAGGGATGTCAGAGGGGAGCTTGGTGGGCATGTGAGGCCACGCAGGGTCGTGTCGGATGGGGTCGTTGGTTAATCTGGCTAGGTCAGGCAGGTTGAGGCTAGCCATGAATGGCAAACTGGACGAAGAATGTGACATGGTAGTGGGTTGGATTAAGTTGGGGCCGATGCCCCCAAGTGGAGGGGCAATGTGAGGGAGGTTGCCCCCAAGCGGGGGAACTAAGGTGGTATAGGACGGACCTGCACCACCATGGGTGGTATGAGTCATTGATGGGGTGGGAATAGATATTCCTGCTGCGGGAATAGGTGCTGTGAGGGGAACGGTAAATGGGGGCCCCGTGGAGGGCATACCCATAGCCTGTGTGGTAACTGGTGTGGTGGTGGATGTGCCACCAACGATCCCGACCAAGATGGGAGTGGGAGTCACGCCAGCCATGGGGCTAGTAGGGGCAGTGTAAAGGGGGTTCTCAGACTCTGGCTCAGAATCAGAGGTGAAATAAGGGGTGTCAGTATCTGGTGACGGAGTCCTATGCCGCTGACGAGTGGATTCAAGTGACAAGGCTCGAGATCTATGATAAGTGGTATCAAGTGATGATGATCTGCGTCGAGGACGGGTGGTGTCAAGTGAACCGTGCTGTGGGGGCTCGCCTCTGAGGCGCCGAGAATGTCTCGGGGACTCAATGGTGACAAATGGAATCAAATCTCTGTGGGTTGAGGTAACTACAAATCAGCTCAAAAAATCTAATGCAACCGAGTGTGGAGAAGAAGAGCTCAAAAAATAGGGCGCTCAGGAACAACCAACTCAAAACACCCACTGTAACAGTTGTGTTACAATAGGCGAAGTGTAAAAAAAAAATGGTCAGAATACCAACAAGCAGTAGGTTTTCTAAAAATAAAAATAAAAAACGGTGGACTCACTAGACCAAAAGGAGGTAAGGGAGCATGCAAACACCTAACTAGTAGTATTATGACTCAACTAGACATATCCTCTGCACGGTGATGAAATCCAAGTCAGACAATATGAATAGGAAAGCCAAGTGGCTAAGGTATCCCCCTACCGGGAGGGACACCGGGTAGTCAAATCCTAGAAGAATG
>LPNX010739066.1:319312-431405 GCA_001517045.1 Pseudotsuga menziesii
TAAGTGGGGTTAGAATGTTGGTTGAGTTAAGTAATTTTTAAGTCTCACTTGAATTAGGTGACAGATTGTGTGCTTGTGAGGTTATGAACCCAGAAGAGAAGTGCCAAGGCAACTTCCTAAATATCAATAATACTGAAATGAAAAAACTTTTACCATGCAAAATTATCTGAATAAACAATGCTGAATTTTTTATTTTTTTATTTTTTTATTTTTTTTATTTTTTTTGTCAAAGGGGGACAAAAGTGCAGGTAGAACAGATGGCTGTGCAGGTGGAGAAAAAATGGCAGCAAAGGGGCTGGGTTCAAAAGCAGGAACAAGTGCAAAAGTCAGATCGGATCGGCGGTCGGACCGCGGGTTTGAAAGAAACAGGTGCGAACAGATCGCGGGTTTTTGAAGAACACAAGCGGGCGGACCGCGGGTTTAGGGCGAAATCGCGCGGTCGGACTGCGGGTTTGAAGGAAACAGGCGTGCTCAGATCGCGGCTTTCTGGTCGACAGCGGCGGTCGGACCGCAGGAAATAGGATAACAGGCGTGGTCGGGTCGCAGCTAAGAGCTGGAAAGGCGCGGTCGGGTCGCAGCTAAGGGCTGTAAAGGCGCGGTCGGGTCGCAGCAAAGGGCTGTAAAGGCGCGGTCGGGTCGCAGCTAAGGGCTAGAAAGACGCGGTCGGGACACGACTGCGAAGGGAAAAACGACGGTTTACGGCGGCTGAAAACGACAGCCGAAAGGACAAAACGGGGAATAAAATAAAATAAAAACCAGCGGAGTCGCCAAAACTATAGCTAGGGTTTTAGCCCTAGCTTGTGCGAATGAGCACCTACTAAGGAGAATGGATTCCTTAGTAGCAGTTCAATCATATGTGAAATAAAAGATGCTAAACAGTAATAAAAATTAATCTAAACATATTCATGAAGCAAAACAGTAGAAAGTAAAGAATGATTTTTTATTGATCTGACCTCCAATGTGGAGGTTGGTGAAGCCCGTTGTGCTGATCCGAGAGGTTGCTCCGAGCTCCAGCTGTTCCTTCTCTTTCTCCAATGGTGGAAATGGGCCAAAAGGGGCTCTCACGGTGAAAGTAGCTCAATGGTGAGCTAGGGTTTCACGAGCAATTTTGGCAGAGCCAGGATACTTGTGATTGTGGATATGGAATAAGGGGTCTCCATCACTTATTTATAGTGGTGGAGTGCCGGTTTAGGGTTAGGGTTTCAGCTGTTTAGGGTTTTTTCCTCCTTTTCCTCATTATTTTATATTTTTTCTTCCTTTTTGGAGATTTTTTCCTTTTTGGAGGAATTTTGGATATTTTTTGGAGGAAAAGAGGGTTTTATGGCCTTTTGGAGGCATTTTAAGTCTTTTGGAGGCTTTTTAGATGGTTTTATGGGTTTTTGATGGAAATATGGTAGGAAAATGGACAAATGAGCCATGTAATGGGGTAGATGAGGTAGTGAACCTTTTTTGGGTGTTAACACCTAGTCTTTCATTATTTTCTCATTTCCTCTCTTTCTTTCTTCTCTTCTCCACCCTTCTCATTCCTCCCTTAAGGTTTCCTCTCTTATAGATTCATCCTTGTAAATGATAGGGTTTTGGTTTCATGGAGGAAACTAGGTCATTGAGGAAGATAATGGATTATCCTTTCCTTTTCCTCTTTCCTTCCTCTTTTACTTTTATTTTCCTTTATTGATTTACTAATGTTTATTGTTGTTTTATTTTTGAAGGTTTAGGGTTTCAATTATGAGGATATTGTTTCATAAAAGAAACTCCATAACTAAGGCTGTGAATTCTCCCTTTGATTCTCCTCCTTCCTATTTTGATTTATTTTTTAATAATGGTTATTGTTATTTTGTTGTTGCAAGTTTAGGGTTTCATGCATGGAATCTAGGGTTTAATGGTTGAACTTTTGTAAGGAAGGTAATGGGTCCTCCCTTCCCTTCTCATTTTCCGTTCCTCTTTTCATTTTCTTTCTCTTTATTGATTTTATAATGTTTAAAGTTTTTTTTGTTGTTGTAGGTTTAATGGAGAGGTTAGCATGGTTTGATGAACATGTGAGAATAGGGGCTTAAGGTGAATTTGGGAGCCTATATTTTATAATTTGGGGAAATAATTGACTGTGTGCTAAAAAGAAGGGTTGTGTTCCATTTTTTCCATAAAACCATAAGCTAGAGGCAAAAGGTGGCTAAAGTAAGGGATAAGGCACTTATGGTATATGATGAAGGGTTCGACGGTCCAAATTTAAGGAGCGGAGAGATCAATAGTGGATAGTGGATCCGTTGGGAGAAGTTGCACGATGAGTGATAAGATAAGTGGTCGATGGAATGAATATTGGAAAAGGTTAAAGGACGGATGTGATCAACGGTGAGAGATGAAAATTTAAATAGATCGACGGTAGAGGAGAGTTCTGCACCCACAACATGCACAGGAGGAAGATTGGTCGCAGCCTAAAGGAATTTTTATTGCCTTCCACGTGGAGGGCAGAGAATCATTCTGTTAAGTGAAAGGCGGTAGGGAAAAACCACTCCTCACGATCCTGAAACCGCTTGTGGAGAAATTTATAAAAGAAAAGGGTCACGTGTTGGAATGACTATTTGTCTTTTGTGCAATGAGAGGAATGTGTTTGCACCCTATGGAAGCCAAGTTGGATAAACCTTTCCAGCCACCATCTACCAGGTAGGCCATGTAGCTAACCCGCAAAAAATGTTTAAAATGGAAAGTGAAAGGGAGTTCGAAACATAGGTCCATGAATTTGGTAAACTGGAAGAGATTTTCGAAGATAGGGATGGTGACATTTTAACACTATTCTTTCCTTTGGTCTAGTCCATGAGCTAAAGAACAAGTTAAAAACCTTTAAAGAACAAGGGTTCAACATGCACGGTGCCCACAAGTCTCAGTTTCACCATTTTTTCCATACCAAACCCTAAATTTTCCAAATTTTGTAGCCAGGGTGGCATCTAATTACTGCCAATATGATTGTGTTATAATGGATTCAAATAGGTCTAAGATACTTTTCCCTATTAATTCTTTAGTTATTAGAGATTCACTTGAAGTAGCCCTGTCATTCACTTAAAACTGGGAAGATTTCGTCGAAGAAAACCTAATTGAGCAATTTAGACATGCTACTGTGGAAGAAAACAAGTTTTTTACTCCAAAAGCCTTAAAACTGATGTATATGTTGCAGATGAATCCTTTCCTTTTGATATCAACATGTTCAATGAAGAGTCTCGATTGGTCATTTTCTTCCCCAGTCAATTTTTAGGGCTAGACACTAATAGGTTTGTCCCATAGGTTTTATTGATTCCATTGTTTAAGATGAGCATGTGTCAGTATGAGTAAGAATCAAGTCAGTTACCTTGTCTTAAATTTGATGAATTCCTGGTTGAGAATATTCATTCTCGACTAGTGAATTTCCACATGACAAGACATTTTGAGATTCCAGTCTTACCTGGTTAGGATGTTTCTATTTTTGAATGAGGAAAACTTGCAGTTTCTATAGATATCGTTTACTTTAGAAATCAGGAACAATACCTTCAACTATATGAATCCCATAATGGCAGAAATATACAGAGTAATGTTTCAAAACAAGTTTCCTAGAGTTATGCCAGAGATGGAAGGAATGTTGTAGTTTTCTCTAGATAGAAGAGTTGGATATTGGTTCATGCCGAAGGAACATACAATTATTAGAGTGTATGGTTTTCTTCATGAACCATACCAGCATTTTTAACACCCAAAATATTTTCTCTAGAATTCATCATACATAAACTTATTGTAGAAATTGAACATTTCCTGAGTTTCAGAAAAGCTTCAGAAATTAAGTTTCCTTTGAAGGTAGGTCCATTCATCATAAAAAACAAGGCTGCTCTTCCAGTGGTTGAAGGCCTATTGCAAGATATGAATTTCATGAAGGCCACTAAAATCAATTATGATCCACATCATATCAATATATCTCAAAGGAGGTAGTAAAACAAAAATAAAGCATTTGAGCATTAGGAGATAGAAGGATTAGCTGATAGAGTTAACTTGATGGATGACCAGTCATATGTGGAGGATTTAGGAGGTTTACAAGAAAATCCTTCCGCCACAATGAAAACAACAACAATGATTGTACCAATTCCTAACAAGATTGAAATAGTTGGTCAGAGAAGTTATTCAGAAGCTATTGAGGTTGAAGAGGAAGATCTAGAAGCATCAAAGAGATAGAATATAGAGTTAGAGAAATAGATGGTTGAGGCTGCAAGTAAGACAATGAAAGAAAAAATCCAAGGCCCAGATTTCGAGGTTCAGGAATATAATTTTTTCAGAAACAAAGAAGGGGGGATATAGTTATAAATTCAAGTCAAGGAATGATTTATATCATAGATATAGAAAAGAGAAGAATGTTTCTTCAAAAGAATCTTTAAATATTTATACCAAATTAAGGAACATTCCAGATAAGGAGGTTTCATTGGTCACTATGAAGGACCATGTCAAAATACATTATATCTGGTAGTAGTTACTGAAAACATAGTTGCAGAAATGAGGCTTAATCTGCATAAGATCCCAATGCTTAACAAAATTCATTTACACAAGCAATTTGGGGAGGTTATTTATATTGATATAATGAAAGCTACATTGAAAGTCTCAAAGTTACAGACTATAATATTTAAGATAGAAAGGCAATTGAAGCAGGATAAGGTGGAAAATAAAATACATCAACAACAGATTAAGAAGCTTCAAGGTGATCTTTTGGTTATGGATAGTGAGGTGGATAAAGGACATGCTACAACTAATATTTTAGTTGAAAAATAGAGCACTATCCAGTTGTTGAAAAAGAAGATAAAGATTCCAGCCACTCAGTTGATTCATGCATCTGAGTTGATAGAGTTAGAGAAGGAAAATGAGTCATTATCCCAAGAACTAATTAATTGTAAGGCTAAGTTGTTGAAGCTTGTTGGAGAACATAGCCAATGGGGAAAGGAATTTTTTTTTCTTATTTCTAAGATTGATGTTTTGAATGAAAATCAGTTGGCTTTGGAGAAGGAAAGAGAGGAGAAAACTAAAAATGAGCCAATAGAAACAAATTAGCCAAGTGTAGAGGAAACTACTAAAGCCATTGTTAAAGCTATGTCACAAGTCAACTTGAGGGAGGAATGAATAAAGAGTCTGAAAACATAAAATTAAAAGTTGGCTGAAATAATTAAAAAGAAGTAAGAAGAAAGAAGAAAGAAAACCTTTTGATAATAAGAATAAGGAGTTGCTGGAAAAAAATGACAAGTTAGCAAAGCAACTGTCAGGACAATTGCTAGTACAAGGTACTAGACATTTCCTTTGGGACATGATTATTGTAGAAGCAACAAAAATAAGGCCTTATTTCAATTATATCAAGGATAATGAGATGGTAATCAATGTTGCAAGACAAAGTTGTACAACTGTAAAGGGGACTTTCGATAGAAAACTAGCTGATACAACTAGGAACACAATAAACTTTCTCAACACTTTGTTTGAAGAAGAGTTAAGAACAATGGGCATCAAAGAGAATATTACGATAATAACTTGGGCCAGAAAGGTTATTGGAAAGCATCATCACATTGAGAGTGTCCAAGCAAAGGCAGATAAAATGTTGAAGCAAGTGAAATATTTCAAAGGCTTATTTGTTGAATTATTTCAAAAAGGCCTACCTCCTTTTTGGGATGAATATGGCAAGATAATTTCTCAGTATGAATATCAATCCTTGTTGGTTAAAGGCATGCTAGATCATAAGAAATTTGAATACATGGCTCAGTTCTTGTCAGGAAAGGTCATAATTGATAAGTTGGCTATGGATTTTGAATTGGTAAATTCATTCAGGACAATTGGGATGTAGCTACCACCTATTTCTTATGTAGATCATGTGGGGTTGAGGGTATTGACTAAATATATGGAAAATCTGGAAATTCCATTCGGATATCAGTGGAACGTTATTGAAAAATTTGGCAAAATGAAATATGGGCTACATCAGTGAAAATTTCATTTAAAGGATCGAGTTGAAGACAGGGCAAGGATTATTTCAAAGTCAAGTTAAAGGAATTACTAGTATTTAGGAAGGTTTAGTTTGTCAAGGATAAGGGACAAATGCAATAAGGTAGTTACAACATGCCTATTTTTACAATATAGGTAGTTAAGTATTAGCTCAAGGATCATTTTTGATGTATAAGAACATGTGTTGTAATGTAATTGGGGTTGGAACCCGTGGGAGTGAGACTTGCTTTTTAACAGAGCTTTCAAGTTAATAAAATTGTAGATCTAAGTAATCATTTTTATGTATCAAAGATTCTCGTGTTATTATTTTACAACCTGTACTTCCTTTCTTATGTGAATGTATTTCATGTTATCCTTTACATTATGGTGTCTCTCATACTTGAATAAGTTCATACTTAATAAGAATTCATAATTATATGCTTAGATTATTTGATTTCAAGTATTCATAGACGAGATTCCTCTAAAGTTTATATTGGATTCATTTTCTGATGCCCATATTAATGGACCATTCATTTTCCCTCCTTACCACTAGACACTCAAGAAATCGACTGTAAAAGAGTGACTATCTCACCTTTGTGAAGAAATTTCATTGTAAAGCATTCTCATTCATTGTAATTCATGATTTTGACTCAATGCCCAATGATATCCAGTTGTTTCAGCCATTACAATCATTAAACTGGTTTCTTTAAAGATATATCTGGACTTTGTATTATTTATTGAGAGATCCCTCTCTGGTAGGAAAATAAGTTGTATTTCCTCCTAAAGATTGGTTTGTAAGGTTACCTTGGAACTATCCTTCCACAACCAGAGGATAAATTTTGAGTAATAACAGGAGAAAGAAGATCAAATACCATTTTTGGGTTTTGTTTAATGCACATATCTAGTTCATGGGTATGGATTAAGGAATACCCTTGAATTAATCTCAGGAGATCTAGGTTCAAACATTGGCACCCACCTATTTCTTATTACTTTTCTATTTGTATTCACTTGTTTGCATGCATAGGTTAAGCCAATTTCAATTCATATTTACACTTTTGAAGTTATATTTTTGTGGGAATCCGAGTCAAATAGAGTTCTTTCCTTTTGGAAAGTGATATGGGTTCAAATCCAATTATTCCTTTAATATTTTCCATTTCTATTTTCACTTTTTACCATTTTGAACTTTTATTTTTGTAAGTTCTAATTTGCAGTAGGTTAGTTTAGTTTCAATTCAGAATTACACATTTAATTGTAGTTTTTTGTGGGGATGTAGTTCAACTAGAGGTCTTTCCTCTTTGCAAGTGATATGGGTTCAAATCCCAACACGTCCTTACTTTTATTTTCAATTTTTCCCAATTTTTACCATTTTCATTTTTGTTTCCATAAATTTAATTTATAGATAGTGAGAGTTAAATCTAATGCTAATCCTGACGCAAAACCTGGTGTTAAACCTAGTGAAAATTCTAGCTCTAAACTTGTAGTTAGTTTAGAAATTTAAAAAATTTGCAAGTTCATGCCAAATTTAACTCTAGATTTTTCAACTCAATTGAGAAAAAAATATACTAAAAAATACACCAAATTAAATTCTAATTGCTTATTTTATTATAATGTCTATAATGCTTACACTTAGAAAAAGAATAAAATACGATACATAATTCTTTTTAACCTAATAATATAGCCCCTGCTATTCCACCCTTGGAATCAAGAGGCCTGCTAGCCTCAAGAATGGACCTCAAGTCGATGGCCCCCCACCCCACTATCTTACCAGTGCGTTATTCCCTTTGGACCCAATACGATGCATAATTGTCCATGTACAATGGCATATATTGGAAAAATAATCTCCGCCAACTTAATTAGGAAACAAAATTATATAGAACTTCCTTGGTATGTTTGTTAGAATGCCATAGCCTATGTAACTTTTAAAAGGATTTCCTAAACAAGGTTACACATCAAACACCATACTCAACAATGAAGCATAGTCATAGCATGAGGTTTAAGAAAGTTATGTCTTAGAGATGTCATTGTCTCCCTCCAATGCTCATTCTATCATAAGCATATATTGTATTTAGGACACATAATCTCTAAGGATGGTGTAGCAATGGACCCAAGTAAAATAAAGGCTATAAAGGAATGGCCTACTCTAGAAAATGTCACGGAAGTTAGATCATTTATGGGTATGACAGGTTATTATTGAAGGTTTTGAGAATCTTTCTCTCGGATTGCAAATTTGATTACATCCCTATAGAAGAAGGGTGTGAAGTTCATATGGGATCAAAAGTGTGAAGACAGTTTCAAAATTTTGAAGGTGTTACTCATATGTTCTCCAATATTAAAAAAATCAGATCCAACCAGGAGTTTATGGTTTGTATTGATGCATCTTTTGAAGGACTCGACGGATTTCTGATGCAAGATGGGCATGTGTTTTAGTATGAATCACAAAAGCTAAAGGAACATGTGAAGAACTATACTACTCATGATTTGGAGTTAGCATCCAGTGTTCACACACACCGAATGTGGAGGCAATATCTCATGGGGAACAAGTTTCAATTAAAGACTGATCATCACAATTTAAAGTATTTGTTTGAGCAACCTCATTTGAATGCTAGACAAGCTAGGTGGATTGAATTTCTGAGTGAGTTCAACTTTGAAATCAAGTATATAAAAGGCAAAGAGAACATAGTAGTTGATGTGCTTAGAAGAAGGTTCTAGTTAATGCAAGTGTCAACCATCAACAATTGGAGATTTGATTTAAAAAATAGGTTACATGAGGCATTAAAGGAAGATGATCATTATTTGCAAGCAGTGGAAACGTTGCATGTAGGCAACATGCCGTTGAAAGATGGAATACTTCAGTGCAATAGAAAAATTTATGTACCAACTGAAGGTAGATTGAAGAAAATAATAATGCAGGAAATGCATAATGTTCCTTATGCAGATCACCCCGATTATCAAAAGATCTTAATAGCAGTTAAGAAAGAGTACTATTGGCTAGACACGAAGAAAGAAGTGTCCATGTATATTTCTTAGTGCTTGGATGGTTAGAGAGTAAAAACATAACATAAACATCCTACTGGTCTACTCCATCCATTGCCTGTCTCGGAATGGAAGTGGGATGTAATGACCATTGATTTTATTACAAAGTTACTAAGGACATTGAAGAAGCATGACTGTATTATGGTGGTGGTTGACAAGTTGACAAAGTCAACCCAATTTGTACCTTTATAGTCAACATTTAAGGAAACCAAGATCACATAAATCTACATGAAGAAAATTGCCATGTTACATGGTATTCCAAAGGTAATTATTTTCGATCGATATTCAAAGTTCACTTTGAACTTTTGGCATTTGCAATCAGATGGACAGAATGAGCGAGTAAATCAAATCTTTGAAGACATGCGCAAATTGTATGTAATGGATAAGCCCAATAAATAAGAAGACTATTTGCAGTTAATGGAGTCTGCCTAAAATAATAGTTACTAGGCATAAATGAAGATGAGTCCATTTGAAGCACTTTATAGCAGGAAGTGTAATGTTCCAATGGATTGGGACAAGCCTGCGGATAGGCTGATAATTGGACAAAAAACGCTTTACGATATGGAACAATAGGTAACTAAGATCATGTAGAATTTGAAAGTTGCTCAAGACCGATAGAAGAGCTATGCAGAGAAAGAAATAATGCATAGAGAGTTCCTCTATATATACCTATTCACTCATTGCACATGTGGTCCTTTCATTAGGGCCGACCACTATTACATATACATTTAGCCCCATATATGCCCCCTTATGGTATATCATATACATTTAACCCTCTATATGACCCCCCTTGGATCATATCATTGATGTTATGGAATCTTTCACCCATGGAGTTGATGGTCCTATGCGCCTATATCATGATGTAGTCATTTGATCTCAATGCCATGTGTTTCTACCATGCTTTCCATTACTAGTATGCTCCCTTGGCTATGTAAAGTTATACTCTAAGAGTAACACTACAACTTTTGTGCTCATGTACATAGTTTCATGTTTTTCCCCTTGTAGTGTAGCAACTTGACATGTTAAACTGGATTATGAATAAACTTAACATGTTAAATTGGATCATGAATCCAATGATAGAAATATTTATGAATTGGAGTTTCATTGAAAACAAATAAAATGAAATTTGTAACGAGGCCTAAGCTAATTGAGAATGAAATAGTTGAATTAGTAGGTTCTTTCTTTTATCTAAAAACTCATACTAGAAAGATATATGTTATTTACTTTGTTAAATTAAGATGAATCTAATAAAGACATTAAACTAGTCAAATTTTCCTTTAAAAAATGCAAAATTTTATATTTTTAAATACTTAATAGAGAAGATATATATATATATATTTTAATATTATAAAAACAAAACATTTAAATAACTGCTTATAAATTTTAATAAATAAAAATTATAGTTAAATACATTGTTATAAATTTCAATAAATGAAAATTATACTTTATGTTTTTAATCACACAATTATTGCTTTACTTTTAATTATTTCTCCCGAATCTATTTAAATTGCAAAATATATTATATGAAATTAATGTTTCTTAAATTTAATATGACCATCTTAATAAGTAATAAAAACGGAAGTATTCATGTTTATTTTAGAAGCTAAATTCAATTAGTTGGTTTTTTAGTTTGGGCTTAAACATTTAAAAAAAGATATTTTCGATTGAATTATTTAGAAAGCAGACGTAATCATAGTCACATTCTTTTAAGCAATATTTACTTTTAATCTTCTAAGTTTATCTTTTATTTACAGTGAAAATAAATAAATTGAATTTAAATAAACATGGTTAATAAATTTTAAAGAAAAAAAAGCAATTCTATGAACAAAAGATCTTAGTGCAAAATATTGCAGAGGAGATAGCGTGGTGTCATTATTTTCAAAAATCCTAGTTGCAGATGCATTGGGATTGTGTATGAACGTGGCAGCATTTAATTTGGTAATTTACAAACGGTACTCTTTCCAGCGTGGTAGTAAGGTGGAGTTCAAATCTCGTTATTAACAGAAATGTCGCGTCAATTTAAGGAAATACAGGGGAGAGCCGTGCAGAATGGATGTCTGAGGGTTTGGAGAGGAGCCGCGTTGGTGAAGAAAAACGAGAGGAGAGCTGAGCAGAGTGGATGTTTCAGGGTTTGAAAAAGAGCCGCAATAATTTTGCCGGAGAAGAACAACCAGATGAGAGTTGTGCAGTGTCAATATTTAAGGGTTTGAAGGTTTTATTATGTGAAGATTTTAGTGTTCGGAGGTAAATCTGTGGATATTTTTGAGTTTTTTCAGTTGTTTTTCTTATACTTGAGCATGGCCATGCTGTTTTGTTTGTTCCTTTCCTTTTGTTTTTCGTTTTGAGGTCGACCTGAGAAAATGAGCTTTTAACTCACGAAGATCTTTATTTGTATGGGAGGCCAGAGAGGATATGTTTTTATGTTCTGAAAATGTAAATGCAGAGACAAACACAGAAGAGGACATCTCTTTATGTTCTGTGAGTGGATATGTGAAGCCTAAGGAAATCGACAGAAATGGATGCAAAGAGGTGAGTGTTTAGTTTCCTTTCTCTTCATGAAATAATTTGCCATTTCGTATTTTAGATCCTAATTCTTACTGCTAATATCTGTTGTTCCATGTTTCTCGGTTCTGCAATAAATTTGGAGGGTTGAAAGAGGATAATGTCTCTGTTCATTAGTAAACCCTCTTTTTGATTATTTTGTTTGAAAAGTTAAAAGAGATACAGATGTAATGTTATTTTGATTGAAAATTTGAAAGATATAGGTTTTCTCGAAGCTCGATACAGAGCCAAGGTCTTCTTAAAGAGATAGGAACCCTAAACTTTGGAGTCGCCCGATTTTCGTCCATAAATTATTGAATTCCACAGAAGAATAACATGAAATCTGGGCACAAATTGCAGCGAATCTGTGCCCTGTGAAGTTTTAATGCCTTTTATGGTAGAATTAATTGTCACTTAGTTTTGTAATCTTCTGCTTAAATAAATCCTCCTCCAAACCCATTTAACTTGCTTGGATTTGATATTATCTTGTAAAGAACACCACGTATTAGTTCTATATGAACACCGATTTAGGGTTCAGCCTCTCTTGACTCTCTATGCCAGACTACCGCCTCTCACTCTTTCCAACACATTTTTTTTTACATTTGTGACCCTATGATTTTGGACGCTCGGAGTAGGTGTCATGGGATTTCGGCAGACTACGTCTGCTCACTCTTTCCATAGGGTGGTCATCTCTTTTCACATTTGTGACCCTATGATCTTGGGGGCTCACAGCCTGTGTCATGGGATTTCAGCATCAAGTTTTAAGAGTTAAATAACGAATGGACATGTGAACTTAGGGTTGCTAGTTGCTGCAGCTATGATTGTATTTAATATATTTGGAAATCCTTTCTTTCCTACTGAGTGAATGGGCCAACGACGGTAGGTGTCCCTTCCTATTATAACTTGGGCAGGTGAAAGACATTTTATTTCTGTCGCTTTAATTCTTTATCCGGTTTCTGATTAATAGATCTAGGTAGCCATTTCCATATTAAATATAGATTTTATGCAACAATTGTCTTTAGGGAGGAACTCTTAGGAATAATAAGAATGGGCTAGTGAGGGCTTTAGTTGTTTACCTCAAGGGCGAAGAGATAAACCTGGACTGAATAGCTAGCCAGAGTAGGCATTGTTAGCCATTGGAGGCTAATTTAAGGGGCATTTACATGATTGTATAGGCATTCTCATTCTCTCTCAACCAATGCTCTTGTGGGTGCCAATACTTGGAATGGTCGGGTTCTAGGATTGCACGAGGACAGCCATTCATCTTTTCAATTGAAATTTCTTATTTTTGAAAATTTGTGTATAAATTTTGAAGGTATACATGTTTTAATGTCATAATGTGAAAAATCAAACTTTACCCACTATTCATTTTTTTTTTCTTTTGAATCAAATGAACATGTCCCACGCCACTCATAATCATCAGTATTTTTTTTGGTTAATCCTTTGACCGGCTCTTACTCGCTTCATCTGATGGATCCAGTTTTGGAAAATGATTGTTGCCTGTCAAAAGCACTTTGCACTTATAAATGGGCTGGAAATGCTGGAAATGCGACTCTTTCTGCGGAAGGTATGGTAGAAGAAACTCTGTTTGAGAGACTGAGAGGGGCCATCGGTTGAATGAGGAAAAGGTAAGGTGCCATTGGAAACTAAAGGCTTACAAAGCAAAGGCAGGTCTAGCCATATTCGAATTAGGAGGGGATGTAAGCATGGATCGTGTAGAGATGCTAACAAAGTGGGAAGGCTCAAGTCTGTGAAACTGAGTAAAGGAGATCTGCAGGTTTTGGGTGCTTGAAGTAGATTATGCTCCGTGCATAAACCTTTTGATTAATGGTTGGATTATTTTCATCTTCTCGGACAAGGAGAAGTGACTGAAAATCTTGGGCAGGGTTTGGGTTTTTAATGAAGGTTCTTTGATCTTAAAGCAATGTCATATCGCTTTCAATCCAGCTAGAGAACGACAAACAAAACGACATCTTTGGATGCTTTTACCGGGTTTTCCACTAGAGCTATGGTCGTAGAATGTTTTTGAAGGCATAACAAACTCTGTGGGGAAATTTATAAGGGTGGATCAGAATTCTTTGCATGGTATAAATAAAAAGATGGCTAGGGTCATGGTTGAATTAGACATTGTGGAAGGGCTCCTTGCTGAAATCGAAGTGATTGGGGGGGCTAGGGTTTTTTGCTGGAAGTTAGACTACTTGCACATCCTGTTTAGATGTTATTTATGTCGGAATATGAGCCATTTTAAAGTTCGTTGTCCTTTTTTGATTTTGGGTGCTCAACGAGATCTGTTAATAGTTCTTGAAGACTCTCCTTCTACGTCTTTCTCCTGTGAGGAAAAACATATTTTTTGTCTGGCTTCCGGGAGTGCGCACATTCTATCGGGTAAGAGTAATTCAGACTCTTCTACTCATTATGAGTTAATTAAGGAAGAACTAAAATCTTATCTTTTTGTCGAAAAGGAAATGGATTATAAGCATTCCTTTGAAAAGAATGCTGTAAATTTTGATCCAATTTCTCTTGTTTCCAATTCTAAAAATTATTTGGGGCAAGAGTTAGTTTCCGCCACTCCTGATGTTTCTGTTGAACATGGTTTAAATTAGGGTTTTTAGTTTTCTCCTACTAATAGAATTTTGGGTCGGGATTTTGAAATTGTTTCTTCTAGGTTTTCTTTGGAACAAGGGTCTAATAAAGAACATTCATTGACTCAATTATAGACATAATCGTCCTCCCCTAGGTTCTCTTTGGATGCCCTTTTGGATGAAAATTGTGTCTTGCTAAGCCACTTTGAGATTGATTTTGAACTACTAAAAGAGAGTGGTTAAACCAAATTGAAGTCAAGGGTTTTAAAGAACTTTTAGATATTTTTTCATAGAATCTGTCCTTAAACCCTAAGTCAATTCTCTTCAAGTCCATTAGATTTCAAAATCTCACTATAAGAAAAAAGAAAAATTCAAATTTCTTTTTTCTCTGTGGACACTAATCCGTTGAGTTATAAACCCTTATCTGCTGGATTAGAGGAAGTTGTCTCTGAAAAAGAAGTCTTTGTACCTGTTGTTTCGTTTGGGGAACTTAGAGCAAAGAATCCCCATGTTATTGCTATTAAATGATGATTCTCTCACTGAAAGCGAGGGGTTTGGGTAGGGATGAAAGGGTTAGGGCCTTAACCAAATTATTTTTAGATACTAGCCTCGCTATTATTCTCCTGCAAGAAATAATTTGCCCTGCTTCTATTGCCATTGAAATAATTTCCAATATTCTGCCAGGTTGGGAGATGTCTGCTGTTAGTGCTTTAGGTCTGTCAGGTGGTCTATAATCTTGCTAGAATCCTAGGACTGTTTAGTTGAGGCCTTTTAAAACCAATTGGGGCATTTTAATGGAAGGGAAATTGGGTTTTATTGATCTAGATGTGATAATTCTTAATATGTATTGCCCCTTGTAAAAATAGAGATTGTTTTTGGGCCTTCCTTTCAGACTTTGGTATTTTAAGTGTTGAAGACCTTATATTGGCAAGAGATCTACATTTCACTGTCACCTGCGGAGATTTGGGGTCATAATGCCAATTTGGATATGATGGTGAATTTTTTCAAGGTTCTCTTGGGAAGTTTTTATTTAGTAGACATCCTTCCTTTAGTGTTGGAACCAACTTGGACTAATGGAAGAAGTGGGAAGGAAGGCATTCTTAAGAGACTGTACAAATTTGTTGTTAAAGCTTCTTTGGTTCATACTGTACAAATTTGTTGTTAAAGCTTCTTTGGTTCATAGTTCCAAAGATATGGGACATGGGTGGGGATGAACAAATTTTTTGATCACTGGCCTATATTTTTGCAAATTGAGGGAACTATTCCTAAACAAAAATTCCCTTTCAAGTTCAACAACTCTTGATTAGAAAATGAAGATTTCTCTACTTTTGTTCATGAAACCTAGTTAAATTATCACGGTGATGCTGAAAGTAATCTTATGGATTGTATTGTTGCAGCAGCTAAAACATCTGAAGGAGTTTGTCACAATTTGGATCAAATCCAAGAAAGTGAAAAACTGGGGATTTATACTCTTCTAGATGAATAGATCAAGAATTTGCACTTAAAGAAGCCTGATTTCTCGATTTCACAAGAAGATATTTTACTATCCAAATATTTGGAAAAGAAGAAGGATTTGATTTTGAAACAGGAAGAAAAAGACTAGAGGCTAAAAATTAGAGCTATATGGATAAGCTTGGGTGATAATAACACCAGGTTTTTCATTATTTTGCTTCAAATAGAAGAAATATGAACTCTATCTGGGAATTAGTAGATGAGAATGGTATCATTGTCAAAGGACAAGATTAACTTCAGAAGATGGCAAAAAACTATTTTGTAAGGATTTTTGAAAAAGATGGCCAAACTTCACTTGAAATACAACTTAAAACTATCAGATTGTTCCCTGCTTTCTTTGATGAAGAGGATAAGGAATTTGTGGAGAATCAAGTGACTCTGAAGGAAGTTCAGGAAGCCTTAATTGTTTAAAAAAGAAAAAAGTCCAGGCCTTGATGGGTGGTGGGCTGTTGAACCTTTTCTCAATTTTTTTGAGATTATGGGAGAAAATTAGCTTGCTATGGTGGAATTTTCTAGAACTGAAGGTTTTGTTTCTGGAGCTATAAACTCTACCTTCCTCACTTTCGTTCCTAAATGTAATAAACCTGAATGTTTTGCCGATTTTAGACCAATTTCCCTTTATAATTTGATCTACAAGCTCATTTCAAACATTATTGCAAACATAATTAAGCCTGTCTTATCCAAAGTTTTATTTTGTGAGCAGTTTGGATTTCTTCATGATAGGCAAATTCTGGATGCCATTGGGATTACACAGGGGGTTGCTCATTCTATTAAGCAAAAGAAATGAGGGCTCTTCTACTGAAGTTGAATTTGGAAAAAAACCTTTGATAGAGTTGATTCAGATTTTTTAAGGTTAATTCTTATACAAATTGGTATGTCCTTGTTGGTTGTTAAGTGGATAATGGCTGTGTTACATCTTGCCCAATTTGTTGTCATGGTCAATGGTGCCCTTTCAACTTTCTTTAAGAGTGGAAGAGGGATTAGACAGGGTTGTCCACTCTCCCCTTTGATTTTTCTCCTTACCATTGAAGGGTTGAGTAGGCTAGACTTTTAGGCTTCTGTCCATTGGTGGAAGGCTAACCCTTATTAGGGCTATTCTCATAAGCAGACTTGTATATTGGTTTTCTCTTCTACAGGTTCCCTCCTTTGTCATTAAAATGCTAAGAAGATATATCTTCAGCTTTTTATGGACGAGTGGTTCTAAAAAAGGTAGTCTTATTATGGTTGGATGGGAGAAGCTTTCCTTGCCGAAAGAGTGGGGAGGATGGGGCATACAATTTTTATCCTAGTTCAGTTCTGCCTTGAGAATGAAAAGCTTTTGGAGGGGTTTGACAGGCAATACCCTCTAGTCTTCAATTTTGAATGGAAATTATTTAAAGATGATGACTGGGTAAGAAAGATTCTCTTTGACTGGGTAAGAAAGCCACACAATATATCCATAAATATTTCTCCAATTTGGAAGAGCTTCTTAAAAATCCATCATTGGATTGGTATGAATCTCCGTTGGAAATTTGGGAATGGTAAAAATGTGATGGTTGGAATTGATCCTATCATTGGCTCGGGCGAGGATTTTAAACTCTCAACACATATTACAAATTATCTGGCCAGATTGGTTATTACACTCTTGCACATATTACAAATTATCTGGCTAAGATTGGTTATTACACTCTTGCACATATTAGAAGACCTTTATGGCGAAATAGGGATTGGCGAAATAGGGATTGTTCTTATTGGTTTACATCAAATGATTTGGGACTGGTCCATGATTTAACAATTGAATGGGAAGATTATATTAAAAGATTGAATTTTGCAGGTTGTAGACTTTCAACTGAAGAAGATTCACCGACCTGGTCAACAAATTAACATACTGGAAATATTTCTACAAAAATTGCTTATTAGGCCATTGTTCAGAACTTTACCAGTGTAGTTCATAAATGGTGGTATAAAACTATTTGGCAATGGATGCTTCCATTAAAAATTAAGTGCTTCATGTGGTTGGATTTACAAAATTGCTTGAACGTATGGGACAATTTAGTAAAAAAGGGTTGGTATGGGCCAAGTCTTTGAATTCTTTCCAAGTAGGGCTCCTAATCTGTTGATCATTCGCTGACTAGTTCCAGTTTTACAATTGAAATCTGGAAAAAGATTTGTCTTGTTCTTAACATTTCTCAATTTTGGGAGGGAGAAAATTTTGATCATTATGTTTTTTAGTGGTATAAAAATTGTAAAACCTTCTATACTTTGCATGTTATTATTTCCTGGAAAATTTGGATGGTAAGGAATATTTGTATTTTTGAAGAGCATCACCATGATATTGACACTATCTGCAACCAAATTATAAAACTGGAAGAAGAGTTTAGTAGTAGGACTATTGCAATTAAAAGGCCCAAAATTTGAAGGACATTCAGTTTAAAGGTGTTGTAGGCTTTTTTGATGGTGCAACTCAGGGAAAACTCTAGGGGTGAAATTTCGCCAATTGGCTAATTTTGGGTTTTTTTTTTCAAAAAATAAATTCGCTATTTGGTCTTTTTTAGGCTCTAATATCGCCTATATTTAACATAAAATATGTTTTGTTTTTATCGTAATATTCACCAAAATTTACAAGTTTCAGTATTAAATTGTATGTTTCATATATAATATTTGCCTACTTATCTATATATGTTTTTTCAATCCAAAATAATCGCCTAGAATACTATACTTAAAGTATACGATTATAATCCTTAAAAAAATACCTTGGTGCAACTAAAGGTGGTTTCTGTGCTGAAGGGGTTGCTCTATTGATCAACAATCTCCACATTTTTAAATTCAAACTGCATTGTGGAACTAGAACAAACATGAAAGCTGAATTACTATCCCTTTGGTGTTTGTGTAAGGTTGCTTTAATTTTTGGCATTGTGACTCTTCAGGTTTTTGGTGATTCCAAGGTCACCATAAAATGGGCTTTAGGCGATTATAAATTAAAAGCGTTGTCTCTATCACTTTGGTGCAACATGATTCAAAAAAAGCTAAAATTTTTTTACTATATCAATTTCCATCATATCTCCAAAGAACAAAATTAGTTGGTAGATCAACTCTCCAAGTCAGCTTTGGATGGAAAAGAAGGAATACTTCTTTGGGAAGAAGTATTGGACAATTTGCAAATTGATTTGAGCTTCATCAATATTTTTGATGTCTAATCCTCTGGGTTTTTATTTCTATGCAATTTTGAGTTTGTCTCTGAAAAGGATCTTCTACTGATTTAGTTAATCGGGTTTTCAGTTCTTGCATGTCTTGGGCTCGGTCATCTTTGGATTGACTATAAACTTCTTTAGATAAATGGTTTTTTTACTATGTCATTTGCGGTTTTTGAATAATTACACAACATTGTTTTGGAAAGACCATGTACTTATTGATTTAAAAATTGAATAGCAAAAATATGTTTTTTTTGTTTGAAAAAAAATCAGTAGTATTTATTATTATTAATTGAACAACATTAAACTAAAGGTACTCTTACAATGGTTGGGTTGTGGGACTTAGGCATGATGACAAGAGTGTAGAGTGTAGGGTGTAGGTGTCAAACAAAATTTTTGAGTTCCATGGTGTGGACTAAGTAAAAGATGAATGAAAGTGGTTCATTGATTGGCATCATAATTATCAGTCATGAAATTACTTGTTTAAAGTTGAGCTGGAGCTTCAATTAACATGCGATGTTGTTTAAAGTTGAGGTATAACTTACATTAAAACAAGAAAAAATATATATATATATATAAAAAGAGCATGCTATTAAAAATAAATAATCATTACTTTGGGATAATACTAAAATGTATAATATAAATTATATAATAGAGAAAAGTGAATGTTTTTCATTTATGAATCTAAACTTAAAATGTATAATGTAAATTATATAATAGAAAAACGTGAATGTTTTTAATTTATGAATCTAAACTGGTTTGGAATTCAAATCTATTTTGCTTCTCAAATGAAAATTTAACTTATATTAACATGAAAAAGGGATATATGGCATATATAAATGGCAAAATAATAATTGCTTTTTGATATTATTGAAATGTATAATAAAATTTTTATAATCGGAAAGTGTGAATGTATTTTCATTTATTAATCAAAACTTAGGAAATTCCAATTTGATATCAATCTATTTTGTTTGTCAAATGAAAATTGTGTAATGCAAAGTCATAAGCGTCAAATTTGTTTGCATTTTTATATTATATTCTAAATTACCAATTTTTAATTTTATATTTAAAAACAAACAAACAAACAAATAAATATATTAAAACAATAATTTATAATAATAGATATACCAATTTAATTATAACTTGTATTATCGACTAAAATTAATATTATATAATGTAATGTATTATTAAACTAAACTATATTTTATCAGCATATATAGTTGTAAGATTATGACTTTTGAACACGATGTGGACAAAATCTTTAAAATTTGTTGAACTCATATTAAAGAAAACTCTCAAATGCATATGGTACATGACAGAACCCTTTTTGTAGCAGAGAATGTGTAGTTGTAACAAGAATAATGTATTGCTGAAAATGTGGATTTACAACATTTAAAGTTGTAGCATAGAATAGTTTTGTCAAATTAAATTCATTGTAAAACAATCTATAACCAAATAGAACCCTTAAACCATAAAGTTAAAAATTATTTTATAAATATAATAGTTATTAAATTTTCCAACTAAAATAATAAAAATAATTATTATTTAAAAAGATAATATTTGCTCATTTTTATGGAAATGATTACTATTACTTCAACTTTTATGACCAATTACATATAATTCTACATAAAGTTCAAAAATTTCAAAATCGTTAAATTAAACAATTTATAACTAGATAGAACCCTTGAACTATAAAATTAATAATTATTTTATAACTAGCATTTGCACAAAGAGGTGCAAAAAACCTTGAGAGGGTAAAAATATTCTGTCTTTTTGCAAGCTTACCTTTCTGACTTACCTTGGAGATTCCATATTACTACTGAGTTTTGAAATTTTAGGTTAACACATTTATAATTGTTGTGTTTAAGCTAACCTTTGTGACTTACCTTGGAGACTGCATATTACTACTGAGTTTTGAAATTTTAGGTTAACAAATTTATAATTGTTGTGTTTTTGGTTTTCAATTTTCGCTTATAAATTGTGCAAGGAATGATAAAATTTAGCTGGCAGTAACAGAGAACTTCGAAAAGTTTGTCGTTCTGCATCTCGCATTCCCGCAAAATGCGGGATGCGGAGATAATTTGTGTGCGTGAGTAGAACATCCCGCAACCCGCATGTCGCAAATGGTGGATTGCGGGATGAAAATTTGACAATATATAAACCTCGAGATCTCGCAATCCGCATTTTAGGTTGCGGGATGTCCGACTCGCGCACAGAAGTGGTTGCGGATTGCGGGTTGCAGGAAGTGATTCAAAATTTTGCGGGATGCGGGGTGCGGGAAGTATTTTATTTTGTGATTTTGTTGTTGTAACACGCAACATAAACTTCGTACTTTTGTGATCCCGCATCTCGCAATCCTGCATCCCGCAATCGCGAGATGCAGATTGCGCCATAGTTAATAAAATTTAGATCTCGCGATAAGATCTAAAGTATACTAAAAACCGGAAATGGAAAACTGCGGGAACCTGTTTCGTAAGTCAAGGAGCCAACTTCCTCAATCTATTTCGGAAATCATGAAGGTCTGAGAGTGTGGAAGACTTGTTTTTCATTGAGATACATTGATTTTTATTTTACCCATCCTTTCAACCTGTACTCAAATGGTCAAATTGGAGAGTGCAGAAAAACAGAAGTGCGCAAATGTGGAAGGGCGGTCGTGCGAAAGTGCGGAAGTGAGGAAAGAAGGTATGTTAGCTTTTCGAATCTCGGTTTTGAGTTTTGTAAACGAACAATGCCATCAGGAAAAGTCTATTGCAGAGAGTTTGTTGCGGTAAAGACTCAATATTTTACCCTCTCGGTGTTTCTTTGCACCTCGGAAATCGGAAGTTACAAGCTAGTAATAAAATCTACGTGAATGGATTGAATGGGACCAGTTTGTTGAAATATCAAATGTTTCCATGATCGGGCGGTCCAGATAAATTGTGCAGGTGTTAGCTTTTGTCTTGATGTTGAAATCGTGCGCATAAAAGACTAATATCTTGATAACAAGCTTAATGTGTAAAGGTCGTAAGGGATTATAAATGAAATCTACATGGAGCTAGAGGATTCGTTATTTTAAGTTTCGAGATCGGTTGATGAACCAAATCTTGCAGCGTGGAGAAAATCTCCCGATCAATCTGGTACAGAAAAGACATTTGCACATATGATCTGTTTTTTCTAACCAGTAATTGAGTCCCCATACGTCATTCCCAACATCGTGCGCATAAAAGACTAATATCTTGATAACAAGCTTAATGTGTAAAGGTCGTAAGGGATTATAAATGAAATCTACATGGAGCTAGAGGATTCGTTATTCTAAGTTTCGAGATCGGTTGATGAACCAAATCTTGCAGCGTGGAGAAAATCTCCCGATCAACCTGGTACAGAAAAGACATTCGCACATATGATCTGTTTTTTCTAACCAGTAATTGAGTCCCCATACGTCATTCCCAACATCCTATAGGTCAAGACCATGTCTCCAATATCGGCTGTTGTCCAAACTCTGATGATCCATCATGAAATTTAGATATTTGAAACAGTAAATTTGGCCTGTACACAAAGCAATGATATGTGGTCAGCCGAATTTGCTCTCATCCCACCTCCAGCATAGGCGAAAGGGAAAGGAAGGTCAAGTCCAAATGCCTTAACCCACCTGGGCAACAACGTGCGATAACACCTAAGGTCTTTTCCATGGGCAGTATGATAATTGAATATGAGAGGAGATGTCTTGATTGGATTTTCTGCAAGGAATGAAGATTTTCGCTCACTTGTCACCTGTACTATTGTTATCATGGTCAGTTGTTAAGTGTACAACTATGTTGGTAAGTTATTTTCGGGTATGTCTTGCTATCCTTATATAGCGCCACACTCCGAAGGTGATCAAAAAGGGGGATGAATGAACACTGAGAGAAAGGCCAAAAGTGCTCAATTACGTGAGATCTTTAGTTGTCTTGCAGACGGTAATCGCTGTATGGTTCTAGAAGTTGATTTGTCAAGGGGTACTGATGGTTGGCGAATTTGAAATTATGTTCCTTTATCATCCTGGTTGTTTGCACCAGGAAATTGCCAACCATCAGGGCCTGGATGTGATGCAAATTGAATATTTCCGAATAGTGATACCTCCAGCTGCATAATACGATGGTTTTCTTGTCCCTGGAGTGTCTCCCCAAAATTCCTCGAAGAGGTCATGGCTTCCAAAGTCCCATTGCATGGGGCCCATGTTTAGTGACAGCCAGTCAGAGCGAATGCTCGTACTAGGGTGGCGGGTGTCCAAAGTCTTCATCACCTTGTTTGTAATTCCCATTTGCTAATTTTCTCTGAGGTGGTGACGAGGTTGAGAACACACCCCACTGTATTGTTTGTTCGAGAGCCTACTTCATGGGAGGTGAGAGAACAAGAATGCCCCTCTCAAAGTCTCCTCATGCAACAATGTTATTAGGACATAGGGGAATTGTGGACAAAGGTGAGCACAGAAAGTACTTAAAGTGCTTTGCCACTGTGGAAACCTTGCAGAAAGGCATCCTTCAGCATGAAACACACAGGCAGGGAAAGACACGTCATGAATTCAATAGACAGACGAGTGGTTGAGGCCAGTGTGCTTATTGCACCAACGCTATATCTTTCTGTAATTTTATGTTGAGAGAGATGCAAATTCATTATAAATAATACATTTCATAAGAGTTTCAGCGTTTCGAAGTTTCGAACCATAATCATATCATAATAATAGTTGGTTAAGGTTTGTTTATGGTTAATCTATTACAAAATAGTGCTTGCTTTTAAGAGCAATCTTAATAGTCTATGGTTAAACTTGGGGTCCTCTTAGATTGTTAATAATTCAATTACTTTTGAGAATCATTTGGACTCTCAACAAGAGACTCATACTAATATTGTGTAGTCAATAATGGGCAATGGTAAAGATTTATGTAATTTACTTAAAGCAATATAATTTACTTTATGTAACCGATTTAAATAACATACCAAGCTATGAAAGCATTTTTTAATGCAATTGTCTGAACCAAATGTTAGTGACTCTCAAATAATTAGAAGATGGTGTTGTCAACATTTTCCCGCTGGTACAAGTCTCCTCGTTAAACCAAGTGAACTCATTGAACTCATCATCTATTCGGTTCCGAATTTCTATCTCAGACGGGCTTCACAAGCATGAGATATTACTTCCAACTATATATAGTAGTCTTGTAGAAACTGGACAACTCAAAGAAGGGTCTATAATCAAACTTACCAAGTGTACATCGAACATTGTACATAGTGAAACGTATGTTTAATTTTCATTTTGTCTTTGTCGACTTAATCATTTTCACACTGTTCATTTTCACACTTAATCATTTTCCATTTTGTTTAATTTCCCGCATTTTTCTTTGTATAATTAGCATGTATTTTTAGTACTTAAGAGAAAAATTGTGATTCTTTCAAGTTTTATTTGTTTCATTTAATCCATTCTTTCAAGTTTTATTTGTCCATTCAGCTTTTAATGTTGTATGAAACATTTAACAATGATTACAACCCTTGGCATTTGTTGTCATTTATTTTTAAGATTATGATTAGATGTGTAGTTATTAGGGAGGTGTTTGTTCATTAAATATGTTACAAGTAGGGGTTTTAGAACTTTAAAACTTACCAGCGTGTAATAGTTCTACAACTACCCTAATGACAATTGTTGCTAAAGTGATAGAAAATCCTTTCCTTATGTAATGATACTAATTGTTAATAATTTGCTTCCATGAGGAGTTAAAAAATAGTCATTCAAGGTGGCCGAGAGGGTAAAAATATTAAATCTTTACCGTAACAAATTCTCTGTAATAGACTTTTCGTGTTGGCACCGTTCGTTTATAGAGCTCAAAACCGAAGGAGAAAGGCTTAGAGATCTCGCCATTGGGAATCGTAAAAGACCGACCTATATATAGATTTTCCGGGGTCAGTTAATACCGCAGGATTAAGAGAAATGAACGGTTGAGATTAAAACTTGCGGGATGTGGGATCTTATCGCGAGATCTAAATTTTATTAACTATCCCGCAAGCTGCGCACGATGCGGGATGCGAGATGCGAGATGAGAAAAGCAACGAAGTGTTTGTTGCGGGATACAGAGATATGGGACATCCTGTAACATGCAATGTGTATTGCAACCTTACCGATTTCCGATATTTGTTGCGGATTGCGGAAGTCGGCTCCTCTACTTACGAAAAAGGGTTCCTGCACTTTCAAGCTTTTTCGATTCTGGATGTCGAAGTCAGCTTCTCCACTTACGAAATAGGGTTCTTGCACTTTTAAGCTTTTCCAGTTTGGGATGCGGAAGTTGCCTTCCGAACTTTTGAAACTTGCAATTCTTTACTTTCCAAGGTTCTGCACTTAGCTAATTGAAATTTTTAGTGTGTGTGTGAGTTGGTACCCCACATT
This sequence comes from Pseudotsuga menziesii, assembly GCA_001517045.1. Lineage (NCBI taxonomy): Eukaryota > Viridiplantae > Streptophyta > Pinopsida > Pinales > Pinaceae > Pseudotsuga > Pseudotsuga menziesii. Next base: position 344,500 of record LPNX010739066.1, read on the forward strand.
TCGCATGTTGCACATGCGGTATGCAGGTTACGGGAATAATTGAATAAACTGCTAATGGTTTTGTGATCCCGCATCCCCCATCCTGCATCGCGCATCTCGCATATGCGGTATGCGGATTACGGGAATATTTGAATAAACTGTTAACGGTTTTATGATCCCGCATCTCGCAATATGCATGTGCGGGATGCGGGGTGCGGAACGATTAAATAAAGTTTGAAATCATAATAAGATCCCGCATCCTACAGGCCTAATCTCGATCATTCATTTATCTTAATCCTACGGTCCTAATGGAGTTGGGAAAATCTATATATATTTTCATCTTTTGTGATTTATTTACCATTTTTATTGTTGTAAATTGCTAGCGATCCCTCTGAATAATGATTTAGGATGAGCAAACCCTCAGAATTTGTACAAAATATTCAGGTTTGAATGCGGCAGTAGACTGAATGTATAAATACCTATGGCCAAACAAACTCGCTTATGACTTGAATATATAATTCCCTCATCTCTTCGACAACTCGAAAGGTCACTTGAACGTATTGAAATATTATCATGTCATCATAGTAATCGCACAAGTAACTGTAACCCTCACCTGTTATCAGCCTTAAGTTATCCCATAGTGCGTAAACTTGACATTTGTCACTTTATCGATGCCTTCTTATGATGGTATAAATATATCCTTGTTGCTTAATCATTATATATATGAAATATGTTGCTTAATCATTAAATCATCGTCAATATCACGCGCTCCAAAGACCAAATCTTTCAACTGCAACATATTTCACATCTTGGATTCTCCTCCCATTTCGGTTTTTCAAATCACCGTCTAAGTGACATTTCGCGGTCTCCAAGAGACAAGGGAACTATATACAGATCACATTGATATATACTTCATCATGAAAATCTGGAACTCATGATAGCATTTGTAAGATTTAGTGAATAAATAGAGCCTCCTACTGAGCCAAATATCATTTGGACCTCATTTATGATTTTTTATATGAACAAAAACTGGACTACGAAAAAAAATGTAAAGTTTACATTTTTCGCATTTTGCAATGCAGAAAGCGGAAATCCGGAAATAAGATAAAAAATATGCAGGCGGTAGTGCAAAAAAACGTCGAGAGATTAAAAATATTATGTCTTTTCGCAAGCCAACCTTTGCTTTTTTACCTTGGGAGAGTGCATATTAATACTGAGTTTTTAAGTTTTAGGTTAAGACATTTATAATTGTTTTTTTTTGGGTTTCGATTTTGGATTATAAAGTGTGCAAGAAATAATAAAAAATAAAATTAACGCGTACAATGATTATGCTGAAAGTTGCGGATAATAATAATACAGTTGAAGTTCCTGCAATCCGCAACCCAGAATTTGCGGGATGTGGGTTTTGGGAAAGTTTACCCGAAATACACAAAGTTTTATTAGTAACTTGTAACTTTCGATTTCCGTGTTCCGCAAACTAGAAAGATGAAGTTTAATTCAATTGATTTTGGCCAATTGGAGGATTTGGGTACAGATCTAAATAAATTGTGGGCATATTTTTGGGTTCAAATCAGATCCCCCAAAACTATATTCATTGGTAACAAGAATGAGCGATCCCTATGAATAATGATTTAGGATGAGCAAACCTTCAGAATTTGTACAGAACATTCAGGTTTGAATGCGACAATAGACTGAATGTATAAATACCTATGGCCAAACAAGCTCGCTTATGACTTGATTATATAATTTCCTTATCTCTTCGACAACTGGAAAGGTCACTTGAACGTACGGAAATATTATCACGTCATCGTAGTAATCGCAGAAGTGACTGTTACCCTTACCTGTTGTCAGCCTTGAGTTATTCCATAGTGCGTAAACCTGTCATTTGTCACTTTATCGATGCCGCCTTATGATCGTATAAATATATCCTTGTTGCTTAATCATTATATATATAAAATATCTTGCTTAATCATTAAATCATCGTCAATATCACGTGCTCCAAAGACCAAATCTTTCAATTGCAACATATTTCACATCTTGGATTTTCCTACCATTTCGGTCTTTCATATCATCGTTTAAGTGACATTTCGCGGTCTCTAATCTATAAGGGAATTATATACAAATCACATCTGTCCCAAGTTATAGATAAATACTACATTCATGGAAATTCTGAAGTCATGATAGCATTTGTAAGATTTAGTGAATAAATAGAGCCTCCTACTGAGCCAAATATCATTTGGATCTCATTTATGGTTTTTTATATGCACAAAAACTGGACTCTTGAGCGTCATTATTTCCCCTCACATGGCTGCCGAAGAAAAAATTGGCAACATGGTGATACCAAAGGTCGGAATGGGAAGAGATGGGGAGATAACTTGGGAGTTCAACTTTCGAAGAAGGGGCTATACAAGAAAGGAAGTGTACACACATATGGAAATGGTGGCACTTTAGCTAGGAAAACGTATGGAAATTTAACTAGCAAAACGTATGGAAATGGCTGTGGATTGTAGTGCAGATGAATGTCCAACACTTCAATTGGTAGCATTACAATTTGGTGTTTACTACCTTTTTTCTATTATGAAAATAATGATTGTTGATGCATTTTGTTCTTTTTAAGCTTCTTCAGCATTGTTATTGTGTAAAAGAAACTTTTGTTTAAGTTCAATGAGCAAAATTCCAAAGAATGAGGGTAACAATCACTTCTGCGATTAATATGATGACGTAATATATATGAACTATCTTGCTTGATCATTAAATCATTGTCAGTATCACCCGCTCGGAACACCGAATCTTTCAAATCTAATATATTTGACATCTCGGATTCTGCTCCCATTCCGAGCTTTCATATGACCGTTTAAGTGACCTTTCGCGTGCTGCAGGAGATAAGGGAATTATATACAGATCACATTAATGCCAAGTTATAGATATATATTACATCATGAAATTCCCGAATTCATGATAACATTTGTAAGATTCAGTGAATAAATAGACCCTCCTATTGAGGAAAAAATCATTTGGACCTCATTTATGATTTTGTATATGCACAAAAACTGCACTCGTCAGCGTCATTACTTCCGCTCTCATGGCTGCCAAAGAAAAAACTCAAGAGCATGATGATATGAAAGCGCGGAATAGGAAGAGATGGGAAGATAAGTTTGCATTGCTATTTCCAACGAAAGGCTTATAGTTCCTGGCGAGACAAGGGATTGGTAAAGATTACACCTTTCCTTTTATTTCTCTACTAGCTGCAACTTACATAAAGGGTATCATTATTTGTTTACCCTTCTTCCCAATTGTTTTCCATCATCATGAATAATGAAAGTGCAACAAAGTTGTTTTTCAAGCTTTCCTAATATGCTACTATGCTATATATTTTTAAGCAAAATATCAAATGCTTTGCTCTCTCACAGATGTATATTTCTCTACACCGAAATTTTTCAACTCAGCATTTTTCCATTCCAGCTCTTTTCAGCATCAAGTCTTTTACACCGCTAAAGCATTCTTCAGACTTTGCAAGCTTTTCACCTTTACAACGATTGCAAATTTACCCACTGAAACCTATCGGAATGTTTCCATGTTTTAGCTGGTTCAACATTATAATTGTGTATAAATTAAGTGTCTGTTTATAAAAATAAGATGACCTTCCTCTTATTTAACAGATTTTCGATTTCTGAGTTTTGACATTCCAAAACATATTCACATTTAACATTTAGCTATTTACAACATTCGCTAATATTGTTCTTTGCAATTTTTTTTTCACTTCGCAAACAACGACACTGTACATATTTTAAATTGTTATCATCTATTTCATTATTTGAATATGCATTAAAATACTTTATTTAAGTATAAACAGTAAAAATAAAGCATGAAAATCGAGATTTAGAATTTCAAAATTTCGGAAATAGAAACATTGGCATGTTTCTATTTGAACACATATTATTTCTGCTTATGTTGCAAAATTTGATATTGGAATATAGCATGTTCCTTATTGCAAAACATACAACATAGATTTTTGAGTACCAAATTGTTGAAAATTGAAAAAAGAACATCCAGATGTTTGTATTTGAACACATAGTATTTCTGTATATATCGCAAAACTATGAAAAAGGGTTGTGACTTATATTGCCTATGTACCTTCATAATGTTGTAATACGCATCTTGAATTTACTTAAAAAATAAAAAAAATGCTCAATTTTAAGAATTAAGTGTTTAACAAACATGTGTATAATCTCCACCTTTAAAATGAATTTTATGGCTCTTGGACTTTCATTTGCTATTTTGGACATTAAGGTATGGTAGCTTTGTGTTCAATATATATATATATATATATATATATATATATTGGCATAAGCCAACGTTCATTTTCGAGTTTTGATGTCTTTTATGTGATAGTTCATTCACAAATTCTGAACTTCAAATCTTTTTTCCATAAAAATCATATTAAAAAACCGCAACTTATCCAACATTTGAACAACTTAACCTGTTCAATATAGGAGTATTTCAGTATATGTTATGGAAAGTGGAAAGGTAATTGATAATCAATTTATCAATTTACCTTTCTGCGTTCTGAAAGGTAAAGTAATAAATTGATTATCAATTTACCTTTGCGGATTGCGAAAACTCTACCTTGAGGTAAGCTGAAGGTAAATGGTAAATGGTAAATTAATAATATAATATTAAATTAAATTGATAAATTGAACGATAGGTTTTATGTTTCAAACACCTCTAGAAGCCTGTTGGTTTGTGCAAACGGATAAATTGATGCCTCGATTTTGTGTCTCGGTGTATCTCTTAATTGTCTAGGCACTATTTATCTCAATTATGAAAGGAATTGAAATTCAACAGGAAATGAAGCGACACACAACATAAAGATTAAAATGCTAATTCAGAACAATAATTTAAACAACACAAAATTCAAAAATACAGTAGAGGCAAGAAATAAGACCTTTCCTCATGGAAGAAAAAAGAAAATGGAAAAAAAATGACAACCTGTCTCACAGGAGAAAAACGAGAATGGAAATAAATGACAGCCTCTGTCTAAATTTTATTAACCATCTCGCTTTTATTTTGTAATTTCTGTGATTTTTTTTGCGGGAACATGCAAAAAAAAACTTAGAAAAGTTTGTCATTCCGCATCCCGCAAATTGCGGAGATATTTTGTGTGCGTGAGTCAGACATCTCGTAACCTGCATGCCGCAAATGGCGGATTGCGGGATGAAAATTTGACAATATATAAAATTCAAGATCTCGCAATCCGCATTGCAGGTTGTGGGATGCGGGTTGTGGAAAGTGATTTATTTTGTGATTTTGTTGCTGTAACACGCAACATAAACTTTGTAAATTAGTGATCCCGCATCCCGCGATGAAAATTTGACAATATATAAAATTCAAGATCCCGCAATCCGCATTGCAGGTTGCGGGATGCGGGTTGTGGAAAGTAATTTATTTTGTGATTTTGTTGCTGTAACATGCAACATAAACTTTGTAAATTTGTGATCCCGCAATCGCGGGATGCAGATTGTGCCATAGTTAATAAAATGTAGATGTTGCGATAAGATCTAAAGTATAACACATAGAAGGACATATAATAAGGAAATGAATAAATGAATGAATGTAACAATAAGGACATATAATTAAAACTTTTATTTCATTAAAAAACAATGACTGGTTTTTGTACAGATCATTCCAACAACGGTGCAGAAAAGGGGAGTGCGGATCTCGAGAAAGTGAAGAATTGCAAGCTTCAAAAGTCTGGAAGCTAACTTTTCCATCGGGAACCGGAAATCGAAAATTTAGCGGGAACCTGTTTCGTAAGTCAGGGAGCCGACTTCCTCAATTTGAACTGGAAATCATGAAGGTCTAAGAGTGCGGAAGACCTGTTTTTCATTGAGATATATTGATTTTTATTTTACCCATACTTTCAACCTATACTTAAATGTAAAATTGATATTTAATATTTAATTGATAAATTGATAAATTGAACGATAGGCTTTATGTTTCAAACACCTCTAGAAGCCTGTTGCTTTGTGCAAACGGATAAATTGATGCCTCGATTTTGTGTCTCGGTGTATCACTTAATTGTCAAGGCACTATTTGTTAATAAAGTTTAGATCTCGCGATAAGATCTAAATTTAGTTCAACGTGTGCAAACACAGTTTGCACACGTTGAACTTTTCACTCTTGACTATGAATGCTCTGATTTCATATATACCGGTTGCTAACTAAAAGATAAGAGATATAATAGTATATTCTGATCCAAGGATGGAAATATAATATCTCAATCCTTTGTAATCGATCCATGATGTTCACAGGCTTCTCCTCTTGTTTTGCAGTGTTGGGATTCAGATCACAGTTTGCACACGTTGAACTTTTCACTCTTGACTATGAATGCTCTGATTTCATATATACCAGCTGCTAACTAAAAGATAAGAGATAGAATAGTATATTCTGATCTAAGGATGGAAATATAATATCTCAATCCTTTGCAATCGATACATGATGTTCACAGGCTTCTCCTCTTGTTTTGTAGTGTTGGGAGTCCGATTTTCTGATCATATCGACTGTCATGTATCCTGCACCATTTCTAGCCTTTAAGCTTTACAAATAGTCCAATATAATTGAAAAAACAAAAAGACTAGGGTTTTGCACCATATATTGCATAAAGACTCCCGCAATGCGGGTTGTGGGATCTTGAAATTTATTATTTCCAAGTTTTCCATCCCGCAACCTGCATCCCGAAATTTCCTAATGCGGGATGACACACAATACTTACAAAACTGCTCCCTCATCCTGCATCCCGAAATTTCGAGATGCGGGTTGAGGGATTGAAAACTTGCAGATAATAAATTACAAGCTCCCGCAATGTGGGTTGCGGGATGCGGGATTAAAAACTTTGATTTAAATACCCCGAGAGGAAAGGTGTTGCAGATTTCTTGCAGTAGGTGCGTTATTTTTATAAACTTTGATTTTTATTTTTATAAATTTTGCGTGAAGAAGGTTATGAAATCAAATACGGCTTCTATGAAGCAAGAAGAAGAGGGGGAGTTGTTACCCAGTTGTTAGATCAAGATTAAAGATTGCTCATGATGTCTACTGTTAAAATCGCATATGGAAATTTTTAATAGGCGGGGCATTGTAATTGTGATTTTTGAGCAAATGGAGTTGCACTGAGTTTTTATCTCTCTGGACTTTTTAGTATTTTATTATGCATCTCTTGGGGTTTCCTCTTTCCAATTCTATTTTAATTTTTAATGTATGGATGTCAACTCATGGAAATTGAATCATGTTTCTCTTTGGTATACTGACTACTTTCAATTTGCAAAATGAATCTGAAAGGATTTTGATCACGGGTCTCATTGATTTCTTGCTTGGCTTCAATTTCCAGCATATGAATGTAAACCTCTTCCTAATGAATATGAGACGAATTTGGTCATGGGTTTCTTTGTTTTATCTTTTGAAATTTCAAGTGGTTGGTATGAAGCATGAATATAACCAACGTCTGATACGTAGATCGGATGGGATGACATCAGAAAAGGAATTACCTACAACGAGGAGAACTGCAGAATCTCGGTCAATTTGACTAAAGCGGAAGAAAGTTAATTGTAATGTTTTCTAGTTGTTAAAAATTAAGAAAATGCAATAATGTTGGGAAGCCGCCAGTTCCATTAAAAGAAAAGTTAAGAAAATATATTGGGAAGCAACCAGTTTCATTAAAAGAGAGAGGGGAGTAAGGGGAGGATCACTATGACAAGATATTGTTGATATGTACGTTTTGATATTAATAGCCAGGGAGACGAGGAATCTTTTATTGGGGCCCTATTGTCTGGTGTACAATTATTATCTTTATCTACTTCAGTGCAGACATATGGTCTGTATAAGCTATTTGGGGCATCCACATGTTGACAACCATGACTGGCAGGCCCAGTCCGTCTTCGAGAGCTCCTAGATTTTCTAGGCCTCTTGCTTAAGGCTGTGCTAAGGTCTGTTTCCTGCTCTTCATTTAGATCCTAGCTATGACTTGTTAGATCATGCTTCGGTGAATATTGAGGCAAGAGCACATCAGTGGAAGAAAGGACTTTTTGATGCCAATATCCTTCAAATTGACTTAGGTCAAATGACTTGATAACATCATTGTCAAACTGCCTGTAACACATGTAAAGTTGAGCTGCAGCATCTGGAGATAGTTTTGTCCAGCATTCCTCATAGTGTTCTGGAGTAAGTACTGTTGCCAGGCCATCAACACATTTAACATTAAGAACTCTAGAGGAAGAAGCAAAAAAAAGTTCTCTTGCATGAGGTACTGGAGGGGGTATATTTTCAAGAACTTCATTAGTCTTATAAAACCATTGAACCCGAACTAACTTCATTGCCTTTGAATCTTCCAACATGTCTTCCAAATAAGCAATGCGATGATCCCTTCCTTTTGTTGTCATATATCAAAATCATGAACCTGCCAACCAAAAACATCTGCAATTAGCTATGAAGACCAAATAAACAAATATCCCAATAGGGGAAAGAGAACCCTACAAAAAAGCCCAACAACAGTATACAAGCAAGCATATCGATAGCTTTCAAGGGTTGCTCAACTCTATGATATGGTGATACCATTGTGACTGAAAGACTGGTAATGTGTCAATTGCTTTCTACAAGTCCTTGGGGCACCTAACCATGCAACATCCCTATTGGTTGCTCTCGATTTCCTTTTCAGATGACCTTGCAAATTTGTTATCAACATTTAGGTTGTAAATTCTAAACAGGCTAAAATATCTTAGTCATTATCATAAAATAATGGAATATACAAATACCAACAGAGGACGCAAAACCGCTGAAATCACCTTAGAACTATGGATGTGGTTAGCAGCTTCAACCATTTCATCATTTGAAACATCTGTGTTCGATGTTAGAGACAAGTTGCTCCTTGAAGATTCTGAAAAACAGAACATGCATTTTTTAAGTTTTTATGATTAATTGATTTGTAACGACAAAAAAAATCGTAAAATAAACGCAACAGTAACTAAATAAACACCTAGATATGTTCACTGACAATAAGCATAGGTCAAGAGATTGAGACATGAAATAAGGCATTACAGCGTACAAAGTTTCCAGACACCAGTAATGGAACATACACAAGCATTGCACAAATTATATCAACCACCTTAAAAAATAAACAATCATATGCAATGATAATGCCAGTATTAAGAGAAATAAAGAAAACAATACCAACAAATAAAATATATATGATGAAGATTCTATGACAATGATGTTTAAACTTTTAACATATTTGGCTTAGTTTCATGTCCCCAACATTACAAAATGGATTAAAATGAACTAAAAGTTATATGGTGTATGCCAAAATTCATCAATACAGAAGCCAAATAACACAACACATAGAAAAGAAAAACCTCCAATTTCTGGAAAAAAAACTCTTACACTGCATGCCATATTCCAGAGGAAAAGGTTGTGCCATATATTCCCCACGATAAGATGTATGCCAGGTAGGCAAATTTGTGAACTTTTAACAATGCTTATCATATAGTGCTACACGATATTATTATCCAAATAACTGACAAACACAAAGACATGGAGACAATAATTCACATAGGGCTATATCTTGCCTCCTGTTTTGAGGAGATGGCAAAAAGTGTTGTCTCAAGTTCCAGGGACCATGAAAATGCATGGAGTAGTTAAGAGTGTGCTCATCTCTTTACAGATCATCAAAAAGTAGTTTCTTTTAACATATCAGAGCTGCTTATCAAATAGAAATATCTTATAACCAAAATGAAAAAAGTCATTGGAAAAACTAAAAGACACCATGACTATTCTCGCGCAGCACTACAAACCAGTGTATTGAAGATCCATAAGCGTCTGGTGATCAAATAATCTCTTTGGACAGACCACCAACAAACACACAGATAAGGCATCGATCTTCTTGCAGATATGTAAGGCATCCTACTAGATCCAAAACAGAGAATCCGAAATCTTTCTCAGAAGATAATGCAACATGACCTCATATAAATAAAACAAATCTATTGTCACAGTTGTAGAAATTTATTTTATTAAGTTTTGTTTACATATGTTTGTGTTGAGTGAATTGAATAAGTTGAACAATTTTTTTTTAAAAGAAAATGTAGATATTACTACTATTGAGTTTGGTCTTGAAATAACTATAAATACATTGTTTATGTATTTTGAGAAAATAAACATTTGTAGAAAGTACAATTTTTTTTTTGTGATTCAGACTATGAATATATTGAAATTAAAGATGAAGGAGTAGCCATAGATAAACATGAGTTACAATATATCTCTATTTCTACTGTCAATGTTGATTATAATGATAGGTAACAGACTATGAAAGATTATTGACTCCCATACACTTTTTGAATGAAAGATTTTTATTTTTTAAATGTAGCAAAATTGTTCATCCCTTATTATTGTTTAGATGGACATCATAATTGCGAGAAAAAATTAAAGCATTGTTTTCCAAAAATTTTCATCATTTATAACATATCATATTAAATGATGTCAGAAATGTATATTATTTGATGTTAAAGCTTGTAAAATAGTGCTACACTTTTTTGTTGATTCATTAAAACTGGCTTGCGAGGGTTTCTTGATGAAAGAAGTATGAAAGGTATTTCATAAAACAAAACAGTGAAACACAAATTATTTTCATATGATAAAATTATGACAATAGGTACTCACTATTTTTGTAAATACAATGGATTGTGAAAGTGGATTTTTTGAACAAAACATCATCAAGGACATTAGAAAATCAAAACTAGGATTATATATACTAGATGCATTAATGAAATTATAGTTGAATTACTTGAATTATCTATTGTTGATTTGAAGGTAGTGTATGAGGTATAAAGATATACAAAGTCAAGAAGAATTCGTGAATTTTTGAAAATTGTGAAGTCTACCTAACCTCCTAAAGTGAGTTTTGTTTGTGTTGAAAAATAACTCTTAATGTGTATGGAATCTTTTGGGTTAGGTTGACGTGTTTATTATCAAACTAGTTATAAACGTGTTTTCGGGATGAACATAATAAGATATATCTATTAATGAATAAGAATTAATTTACTCAGTTTTGTAATCTTTTGTTTAAACAAATCCTGCTCCAAACCCATTTAACTTGCTTGGATTTGATATTATGTTGTAACTAACACCACGTATTAGTTCTATATGAACGTCGATTTAGGGTTCAACCTCTCGACTTTGAAAACTCCTCATCCGAAAATCTTATGCCAGACTACCTCCATTTACTCTTTCCAAAGAAAGAGGACACATTTTTTTCACATTTGTGACCTTGTGATTTGGAGTCTCAGAGTAGGTGTCAAAGGATTTTGGCAGACTACATCTGCTCACTCTTTTTAAAGAGTGGTCATGTTTTTTCACATTTGTGACTCGGGCTCAGAGTAGGTGTGATGGGATTTCAGCATCAGGGTTTAAGAGTTAAATAACGAATGGACATGTGAACTTAGGGTTGCTAGTTGCTGCAACTATGAATATATTTAAGTATATTTGGAAATCCTTTCCTTCCTACTTGAGTGAAGGGGCCAACCACAATAGGTGTTCCTTCTTATTATAACTTGGGCATGGGAAATACATTTTATTTTTGTATTTTTAATTCTTTATTCGGTTTCTGATTGATAGATCTAGGTAGCCACTTCCATTATAAATATAGATTTTATGTAAGAATTGTTTGTAGGGAGAAACTGTTACGAATAATAAGAATGGGTTAGTGAGGGTTTTAATTGTCTACCTCAAGGGCGAAGAGATAAACTTGGACTGAATAGCTAGTAAGAGTAGGTAATGTTAGACCCTAGAGGCTAATTTAAGGGGCTTCAATTGATGGAAGTCGTAAAAAGGTAAGGTTACATGATTGTATAGGCATTCTCATTCTCTCATCAGTGCTCTCGTGGGTGCCAATTCTTGGGAATATAGTTGGGTTGTAGGATTGCACGAGGATAACCATTTGTCTTTTCAAGCTGTAATTTCTTATGTTTTGAAAATATATGTAAATTTTTTGAAGGTATACATGTTTTAATGTCATAATGTGGAAAACAAACATAACCCACTGTTCATTTTTTTTTCTTTGTAATCAAATGAACATTATTGCCATGTCATTCATAATCATTAGAATTTTTTTAGTTAATGCTTTGACCAGCTCTTACTCGCTGCATATGATGGATTCGGTTTTGCAAAATGACCGCTGCCTGTCAAAAGCACTCTGTAGTCTGCACTGATAGATGGGTTGGAAATGCGACTCTTTTTGTGGAAGGTCTGGCAGAAGAAACTTCGTTTCAAGCAGAGACCGAGAGGGGCCATCGGTTGAATGGGAAAAAGGCAAGGTGTCGTCGGAAACTAAAGGTTTCAAGGCAAAGGTAGGTCTAGCCAGATTCGAATTAGGAGCGGATGTAAACATGGATCGTGTAGAGATGCTAACAAAGCGTGCTTTGGTGGGAAGGCTTAAGTGTGTGAAACTGAGTAAAGGAGATTTGTAGGTTTTGGGTGCCCGAAGTAGATTATGCTTCGCTCATAAACCTTTTGATTAATGGTTGGATTATTTTAATCTTCTCGGACAAGGAGAAGCTGCTGAAAATCTTGGGTAGGGTTTGGCTTTTTAATGAAGGTTCTTTGAATCTTAAAGCAATGTCGTATCACTTTCAATCCAGCTAGAGAACGACAAACAAAACAACATCTTTGGATGCTTTTACCAGGTTTTCCACTAGAGTCGTGGACACAGAATGTTTTAGAAGGCATAACAAACTTTGTGGGTAAATTTGTAAGGGTGGATAAGAATTCTCTGCATGGTATAAATAGAAAGATGGCTAGGGATGGTCGAATTAGACATTGTGGAAGGGCTCCCCGTTGAAATCAAAGTGATTTGGGGGGCTAGGATTTTTTGCTAGAAGTTAGACTACTTGCACATCCCGTTTAGATGTTATTTATGTCGAAATATGAGCCATATGAAAGTTCGTTGTCCTTTTTTGATTATGGGTGCTTAGCCAGATCCATCAACAGTTCTTGAAGACTCTCCTTCTATGTCTTTCTCCAGTGAGGAAAAACATATTTTTTGTTTGGCTTCTAGGAGTGCGCACATTCTATCGGGTAAGAGTAATTCATACTCTTCTACTCATTATGAGAACGTAACTAAGGAACTAAAATTTTATCTTTCTATCGAAAAAGAAATGGATTATAAGCATTCCTCTGAAAAGAATGCTGTAAATTTGGATCCAATTTCTCTTGTTTCGAATTCTAAAAATTATTTGGGGCAAGAGTTAGTTTTCGCCACTCCTGATGTTTTTGTTGAACATGGTTTAAATTAGGGTTTTTAGTTTTCTCCTACTAATAGAATTTTGGGTCTGGATTTTGAAATTGTTTCTTCTAGGTTTTCTTTGGAACAAGGGTCTAAAAAAGAACATTCACTGACTCAATTACAGACATAATCGATCTCCACTAAGTTCTCTCTGGATGCCCTTTTGGCTGAAAAATTATGATAAGATACACCTTTTCTTGCCAAGCCACCCTGAGAGTGATGTTGAACTATTAAAAGAGAGCGGTTAAGCCACACCGAAGTTAATGGTTTTAAAGAACCCTTAGATATTTTTTCAAAGAATCCATCTTCAAACCCTATGGTCAATTCTCTCTAGTCCATTCGATTTCAAAATGTTACAATAAGAAAAAAAAATTTCAATTTTTTTCTTTTTTGGACACCGATCTGTTGAGTTATAAACTCTTATCTGTCAGATTAGAAGAAGCCATCTCTGAAAAAAAAGTCTCTGTACCTGTTCTTTCGTCTGGGGAACTTGGAGCAAAGAATCCCCACGTTATTGTTATTAAATGATGATTCTCTCACTAAATGTGAGGGATTTGGGTAGGTCTCAAAGGGTTAGGGCATTAGCCAAATTATTTTTAGATACTAGTCTTGCTATTATTCTTCTGCAAGAAACAATGTGCCTTGCTTCTATATCCATTTACATAATTGCCAATATTCTGCCAAATTGGGAGATGTCTACTGCTAGTGCTTCAGGTATGTTGGGTGGCCATTTTAATGGAAGGGAAATTGGGTTTTATTGATCTAGATGTGACAATTCTTGATATGTATGCCCCTTATAAAAATAGGGATTGTTTTTGGGCCTCCCTCTTAGTCTTTGGTCTTTTAAGTGTTGAAAACCTTAGATTCGCAAGAGATTTGAATTTCTCTATGTCACTCGTGGAGATTTGGGATCATAATGCCAATTTGGATACAATGGCGAATTTTTTTAAGGATCTCCTGGGAAGTTTTGATTTAGTAGACATCATTTTTTTAGTGTTGGAACCAACTTGCACTAATGGAAGAAGTGGAAAGGAAGGTATTCTTAAAAGATTGGACATATTTGTTGTTAAAGCCTCTTTGGTTTAGAGTTTCCAAAGATATGGAACATGGGTGGGGATGAACAAAATTTCTAATCACTGGCCTATATTTTTGCAAATTGAGAGAACTATTCCTAGACATGAATTCCCTTTCAAGTTCAACAGTTCTTAGTTAGAAAATAAAGGTTTTGTACTTTTGTTCATGAAACCTGGTTAAATTATCATGGTGATGCTGAAAGTAATCTTATGGACTGTATTGTTGCAAAGCTAAAACACCTAAAGGAGGCCGTCACAATTTGGATCAAATCCAAGAAAGCAAAAGAGTGGGAAATTTATACTTTTCTAGATGAACAGATAAGGAATTTGCACTTAAAGAATCACGACTTCTCGGTTTCAGAAGAATATCTTCTACTGTCCAAAGATTTGAAAAAGAAAAGAAGGATTTGATTTTGAAACAAGAGGAAAAAGACGAGGCTAAAAAGTAGAGCTATATGGATAAGCCTGGGTGATAATAACACCAGATTTTTTCATTCTTTTGCTTCAAATAGAAGAGATATGAACTGTATCTAGGAATTAGTAGATGAGAATGGTATCACTGTCAAAGGACAAGATCAACATTAGAAGACGACAAAATCCTATTTTGGAAGGATTTTTAAAACAGATGGCCAAACTTCATTTGAAACACAACTTAAAACTATAAGATTGTTCCCTGCTTTCTTTGATGAAGAGGATAAGGAATTTGTGGAGAATCAGGTGACTCTGAAGGAAGTTCAGGAAGCCTTAAAGCAGTTTAAAAAAGAAAAAACTCTAGGCCCTGATGGTTGGACTGTTGAACTTTTTCTCCATTTTTTTGATATTATGGGATAATATTTCCTTGCTATGTGGAATTTTCTAGAACTGAAGGTTTTGTTTTTGGAACTATAAACTCTACCTTCCTCACTTTGGTTGCTAAATGTAATAAACCTGAATGTTTTGCTGATTTTAGACTGATTGCCCTTCGTAATTTGATCTACAAGATCATTTCAAATATTATTGCGAATAGAATTAAGCTTGTCTTATCCAAAGTTTTATCTTGTGAGTAGTTTGGATTTCTTCATGATAGGCAAATTCTGGTTGCCATTGGGATTACATAGGAGGTTGTTCATTCTATTAAGCGAAAGAATTGAGGGCTCTTTTACTGAAGATGAATCTAGAAAACGCCTTTGACGGAGTTGATTGAGATTTTTTAAGGTTAATTCTTATACAAGTTGGTATGTCCCTATTGGTTGTTAAGTGGATAATGGCTTGTGTTACATCTGCTCAATTTGTTGTCATGGTCAATGGTGCCCCTTTAGCTTTCTTTAAGAGTGGTAGAGGTATTAGACAGGGCTGTCCACTCTCCCCTCTGCTTTTTCTCCTTACCATTGAAGGATTGAGTAGGCTAATCCTTGACGAAAAGCTTTTGGAGGGGTTTGGCATGCAATACCACGTGGTCTTAAATTTTGAATGGGAAGTATTTAAAAATGAACCTCTTTGACCAGGTAAGAAAGCCACACAATATGTCCAGAAATATTTCTCCATTTGGAAGAGCTTCTTAAAAATCTATCAATGGATTGGTATGAATCTCCGTTGGAAAGTTGGGAATGGTAGGAATGTGATTGTTCGAATTGATCCTAACATTTGGATGGGTGAGGATTTTAATCTCTCAGCACATATTACAAATTATTTGGTTGAGATTGGTTATTACACTCTTGCACATATTAGAAGACCCTTATGGCAAAATAAGGATTGTTCGTATTGGTTTAAAGCGAAGGATTTGGGACTGGTCCATGATTCAACAATTGAATGGGAAGATTATATTAAAAGATTGATTTTTGCAGGTTGTAGACTTTCAACTGAAGAAGATTCACTGACCTGGTCAACAAATTTATACCCTGAAAATATGACTGCAAAAACTGCTTATCATGCCATTGTTCATAACTCTACCAGTACAATTCATAAATGGTGGCATAAAACTATTTGGTAATGGTTGCTTCCATTAAAAATTAAGTGCTTCATGTGTTTGGATTTACAAAATTTCCTAAAGACATGGGACAATTTAGTAAAAAAGGGTTGGTATGGGCCAAGCCTCTGTATACTTTGCAAGGACTCAAAATCTGTTGATCATATGTTGGCTAGTTGCAGTTTTACAATTGAAATATGGAAATTTTTTTGTCTTGTTCTTAAAATTTCTCAAGTTTGGGAGGGAGAAAATTTTGATGATTGTGTTTTTCAGTGGTATAAAAATTGTAAAACCTTCTATACTTTGCCTGCTATTATTTCCTGGAAAATTTGGATGGCAAGGAATATTTGTACTTTTGAAGAGCATTAGCATGATATTGACACTATCTGTAAGCAAATTATAAAACACGAAGAAGAGTTGAGTAGCAGGACTGTTGCAACAAAAAGGCCCGTAATTTTGAATAGCATGATATTGACACTATCCGTAAGCAAATTATAAAACACGAAGAAGAGTTTAGTAGCAGGACTGTTGCAACAAAAAGGCCCGTAATTTTGAAGGACATTCAATTTAAAGGCGTTTGTAGGCTTTTTTGATGGTGCAACTAAAGGTGGTTTCGGTGTTGTAGGGGTTGCTCAACAATCTCCACATTTTTAAATTCAAACTGCACTGTGGAACTGGAACAAACATGGAAGTTGAATTACTAGCCCTCTGGTGTTTGTGCAAGGTTACGTTAATTTTTGGCATTGCGAGTTTTCAGGTTTTGGGTGATTCCAGGGTCGCCATAAAATGGGGTTTAGGTGACTACAAATTAAAAGTGCTCTCTCAATCACCTTGGTGTGCAATAGGATTCAGAAATAGCTAAAAAATTTCTACAATTAATTTCCATCATATCTTCAGAGAACAAAATTAGTTGGTAGATCAACTCTCCAAGTCAGCTTTGGATGGCAAAGAAGGAATACTTCTTTGGGAAGAATTATTGGACAATCTGCAAATTGATTCGGGCTACATTAATATTTTTGATGTCTAATCATCTAGGTTTTCATTTCTATGGAATTTTTAGTGTCTCTGAGAAGGATCTTCTATTGATCTCGTTACTTGGGTTTTTAGTTCCTGCATGTCTTGGGCTAGGTCATCTTTGGATTGACTATATACTATTTTAGATGAATGATTTTTTGACTATGTCATTTGCTTTTTTTGATTAGTTATACATAAGACTGTTTTAGAAAGACTATGTGCTTTTTTATTAAAAAATTGAATAGCAAAAATATGAAAAAAATCATGAGTATTTTTATTATTATTAATTGAACAACATTAAACTGAAGGTACTTCTAGAATGGTTGGGTTGTGGGACTTGGGCATGATGACAAAGAGTGTAGGTGTCAAGCAACATTTTTGAGTTCCATGGCGTGGACCAAGTAAAAGATGAATGAGAGTGGTTTATTGATTGGCATCATAATTATCAGTCATATGAAATTATTTGTTTAAAGTTGAGCTGGAGCTTCAATTAACATGAGATGTTGTTTGAAGTTGAGGTAGAACTTACATTAACACGAGAAGGTATATATATATATATATATATATATATATATATATATNAAATAATCATTGCTTTAGGATATTATAAAATGTATATTTTTAAATTATATAAATAAAAAACGTGAATGTTTTTTCATTTATCAATCTAAACTCAAGATTAGGCTTGGAATTCAAATCTATTTTGTCAGCTTAAACTAAACTATATTTTATTAGCATACATAGTTGTAAGATTATGACATTTGAACATGATGTGGACAAAATCTTTAAACTTTGGTCAAGTTATGGTTCGACTCGGATTTAAAAAAAAGACTCTTAAATACATATGGTATACCAAAGAACTTTTTTTTTTAAGTAGAGAATGTGTAGTTTTAACAAGAATAATGCATTGCAAAAAATGTGGAGTTGTTATAACTTAAAGTTGTAACATAGAATAATTATGTAAAATTAAATTCACGGTAAAACAATCTATAACCACATAGAACCCTTAAATTATAAAATTAATAATTATTTTATAAATATAATTGTTATTGAATTTTCCAAACTGATTACTATTGCTTCAACTTTAATGACCAATTACAAACACTTCTGCATAAAGCTCGAATAATTCAAAGTGGAAAAAAAATATTTTTTTTGAATTAAACAAATTATATTTAAATAGAACTCTTAAATTATAAATTAATAATGATTTTATAAATATATTAGTTATTAAATTTTCCATGTAAATAATAAAAATGACTATTATTTAAAAGAAAATATAATACTTTTAAAGAAATGATTTATATGGTTGAAACTTCTATAACCAAGTACCGACAATTCTAAATAAAGTTCAAAATTTTAAAAATTTGCGAATTTTTTTTTAAAATTGTAGGAGACAAATTTGCTTTATTGATGCCTTAAATTTATTATAATAATATACCTAATCTTTTTAATTTTTTTAAGCTTTTTATAATCAAAATATTTTAGATTTTGTCATATTTAATTGAAAAAGTAAAAACCTCATAAATAGTTATAATTTGTTTTCCATAAAAAAAATTATAATTAATTTGAAAATAAAGATTTAAACATTCTAGAGAAGATTTTATATATATTATCAATTACTTTGTAAAAGAAAGAATTTATTTGAAATATATTATGAATTACTTTGTAAAAAGAAATAATTTATTTGAAGAGATTTCTAAGAATTTCTAATTTTTAGAAGCATAATAGCTTTTCTTGATTTTATATCTCTCCATATTTTATATAATACATTTCAATAAATAGTAAATAATTAAGATATATTTTCATTAGCATATTTAGTGTTTAGAATCATATTACAGTCTTGATTTTTTAATGTCTTTAATGACATTTTGGTTAGAATATTTTTTTTTACAATTCAATGTATATGCAAGAATAATGAATACAATTTACTATATTTTCATCTTATAAGGATAATTTGTGACATTATTTTGTGTTAAATTGTTTGTTTTATGATTTTTTCATTAAAAAACTTTTACCAACCATATTTAATGAATCAACAAAATTGTGCAGCTTTATTTACAAGCTTTAACATTAAATAAATGCACATTTATGACATCATTTGATATGGTATGTTGCAAATGCTAAAAAAATCAATGTTTTGAATATTTTTCATGGCTACGACGTTCTTCTATAAGATATTTAGGAACGATATTTTTTGTTGCATTAAAAGAATAAAGATACATCAATTTTTCATTCAAATAGTCTATGAAAAACTAAATATAGTTTTTTGTGAGTTGTTGAAAGTCTTTTGGTGTCTTCAAATATAAGGTTTTATAGTTTGTATTTTTATCACTATAATTAATTTCCATAATAAAAAGAGAAATAAATTGTAACTCGTGTTTATTTATGATTATTTATACTTTTTTAGTTTTGATATATCCATGAAATGGGTTACATATAAATTTTAAAAGATAAGTTATATCTTTTATTAATGAAAAAAAAACAATTTAGACAATTCATTTATAGTTAGTGCAAGAGCCAAACTTAATAGTTGTAATGTACACCTTTTTTTTTGAAATTTTTTATTTCGTTTGTTAAATTCACTTAACACATCAACAAATATTTACAAACAAAATCGAATGGAATAAATTTGTTTTATTGTACCATCAAAGTTTTTTGTACATGTTTTCACAACGTTATAATTGTTGACATAAGTTTTGTAGGACGTACAATAACTTATTTTATAGACAAACCATCTAATTGTGTGTAATTGTAGAATTTCAAAAACATCAATTTGTTTGACTTTAAACAAATTAATGAGTTTATTAATTTTTTGGTAAATTTTTGAATTCATGAATACACTTTGTTTGCAATTTTTCAATATATATTAATTAAATTATATTTTGTTGCAAAAGGCTTTTGATAAACTTTACAATGGATTGTAATAAATTTTGTAGTATATTTTTTAAATGAAACAAAACCAATTTTATGTTAAATTGTTGCTAAAACTCCATTTGTAAAACAATGATCAAACTTCAATGATGAAAGCTTTTACAATTATTAATTGTTTGATTGTTATATATTGTTTTCTCTTTTCCATCTATTACAATTTTATAGTTTCATAAATTGCAATATATGTGACTCAAGATCTCATGAATCTAAATAAGTTGCATAAACAACAAGGTGTTATTTTAAATTTTGATAATTGTTTGTTATCAATCATTAATGAGAATAGTGATTTTTCAACATAATTTTTGTTATCAAAATTTGTTCAAAGTAGTTTTATATGCAATATATAAATAATTTAATTTGATTTGAATATTAATAGTATTTTTTAGATTTTGAACATATATAAATAAATTGTAAAGTTTTTAATATTTTGATAGAGATAAATGTTTTTGACACTTAAAATGTGATATTTTTATTCTGAAATAATTTTTTTTTTAATTAACATTTTCAACTTGTTTAACATGATCTGAAATTGACTTCATTTTCCTTTTCACTTAGCATTATGTAGCAAATTTCAGATTATATTAAACACATTGAAAATACTAATAAATAAAGAGCTATTCCTATAATGAAAATATTATATTTTGTGTACCAAAAATATTACCTTTATTAAAACATGAAAAATTTTGCAAATTTTTCATTGATGCAAAAATGTTATATATGTCAGTTTTACGAGTATTCTTCTTAAACAAATCCTAAATCTCGAAATGTTTTTATATTTTTTAGATAAAAAATATTTTGATCATATTAAATAAAAATTATGTTGGAAAGTTTTTTCTATTCATTAATGGTTGATGAAAGTACTAATTGAAACTTAGAGCAACACTTTGTTGTTTATGTAATTTATGTGGATTCAAAGAGTCTTGAGCGACTATTTTATAGTAATGAAGCGGAATCATATAATTGATGGAAAATAGAAAACAATATATAAAAGTGTCAATCAATTAATAAATGTTAGATATCTTTATTATAATTTGTTTATAGATGTTTATACAAATGGAGATTCAAACACGATTAGACATTTCAAATCCTATTTCAGTTCTTTGTGTAGCTTAACATGAGTATTAACACATGCTTATAAAAGAAATATAAATTATTGTGTTGAAAAAATTACAAATAAAGTGTTTGTGGATTCAAAACACACTAAAGAAAAGTAATGATTTTAATGATTTGTTTAAAATTTTGTAAATGAATGTTTTTTTTATGACCTACAATGATACATCGTAAGATGGTTATTTAGGAGAAAAATTATTATAAGGCATGTAAAACTTTTATCAACGATTTTAATGCTTTGGAAAAATGAAGACAAAAACTTCATCATAATAAAATAAATTTTAAAACACACTAAAGAAAAGTAAAGAATTTAATGATTTGTTTAAAATTTTGTAAATGAATGTTTTTTTTATGACCTACAATGATACATCGTAAGATGGTTATTTAGGAGAAAAATTATTATAAGGCATGTAAAACTTTTATCAACGATTTTAATGCTTTGGAAAAATGAAGACAAAAACTTCATCATAATAAAATAAAATAAATTTATTTTATTAAGTTTTGTTTACATATGCTTGCTTGATGATGTGTTGAGTTAATTGAATAAGTTGAACAAGAATTTTCAAAAAGCAAATGTAGACATTACAATTATTGTGTTTGCTCTTGAAATAACTGTAAGTTCATTGTCTATATGGTTTTTGAGAAAATAAACATTAAAGATGAAGGGGTAGTCATAAATGAACATGAGTTACAACATATCTCTATTTCTACCATGAATGTTGATTATAATGATATGAAACTGACTATGAAACATTATATTGAAGGCACATAAAAGAGTTGTCAACAACTCATCAAAAAATATATTGACTCTTTCGTAAATCTTTCAATGCTTTTTTTTTTTTCGATTTTTTTTTAAATAACAAAATTGTCCATCCGTTATTATCATCTAGACAGACATCATAGTTGCAAAAAAAATTCAAATCGTTGTGTTTTAAAAATTTTCAGCATTTCTAACATACCATATCAAATGATGTTAGAAATATACATTACTTGATGTTAACGTTTGTAAAAGTGAGTTACACATTTTTGTTGATTCATTAAATCTGGTTTGCGAAGGTTTTTTAATAAAATAAGTATGAAAGATCTTTCATAACACAAAAGAGTGAAACATAAATTATCTTCATACAATAAAATTGTAACAATACGTACTCACTTTTTTTGTTAACATAATGGATTGTGAAAGGGATTTTCTAAATAAAACATCATCAAAGATATTAGAAAATCAAAACTAGTGTTATTTATACTATATGCATTAATGAAAATATAGTTGAATGTACCAGAATGGTTTATTGTTGATTGGAAGGTAGTGTATGAGGCTTAAATATATACGAAGTGAATAAGAATTCTTGAGCTTTTGAAAATTATGAAGTTTTCTTATCCTCCTTAAGTGAGGTTTATTTTGAAAAATAATTCTTAATGTGTATGGAATCTTTTGGGTTAGGTTGATTTGTTTATTTTTTGTAAATAAAACTTGTATTACTTTACAGGGGCAGAATTACAAAGTAGATATTCATCTAGAGCAATCTCAATACCGAGGTGTTTTTGACCTTATCCGGATTCATACTTGGTCTGTTTTTCAAAAAATATACAGAGGTTTCTCATGTCTTCCAATTACCCTTATTACATTCAGTCTTATCAAAATTCTTATCAAGATTACAGCACTGTCATTCCCTTATCAAAACATTATTGCTAAAAGGCCTATAAATTCAGAAATCTCCATGAGCTATTCAATTACCACTGCTACTACTGCGTCGACTACCTAAGCAACTGCTAGTAGAAACTATTTCTTAAAACTATTCAGACATAAAATTAAAGATTAGAGCCGACCAGGAGGCATTAGAGGAAATTTCAACTCAAAATGGGCCTTTTAACTTTTATTCAAATTCCATGTCATCATGTGTTAGCCAATGAAATTGCTTTAAATTTGAAATACCGTATAGGTCTTAAACACTTTTTTAATATAAATTTGGGGATAGGTATTATAAAAAAAACTACTTTTTTTGTTTGTATTTTTGACATATCTCCCCGCATTTTTACCCAAATTTCGATCGGGAGAGCTCGTTGTATTTTTGACATATCTCCCCGCATTTTAGGGCGCCACAGACGAGGAGGATGCCACAACGGCCTGCTAGGGAACTGTTGCGTTTGGTAAGCCCACTGAAACTCTTGCTTTCGCTGAACCTCTCTTGTTGTCCCTTACCCATGGCCGAGCACACTTTAGAGCTCTTCGATCAACCGGATGAAATGTGAATCCCAACTTGGTCGCTATGATGTCAATTTTTTGGTGCATAGTATGGCACGTCCCCTTCTCCCATGGCTTTTTGCACCACCGAGGAGTGACCCACCAGCCGCATGGTCACCCAATAAGTCATCAGCATGCGATCATAGGCGGAGGCACGTCCAGTGGTGTTACCAGGGTCCACGACCCAGTCTGCCACCTTCGCATGCAAGTGTTCCCTCGACATGCTTTTCACCTCGGCCCATAATTCTTCGACCACCCTCTCGACTTCCCTGCGAATTCCTAGCGGAACGTGCTCTTTGAAGTGCTCAGCCTCCTCCTGGGCCTGGAGCTCGGTCCTTGTGGTTTGGCGGGTCCGTCGCATAATGGCTTTTTGCCTATCATCAGGATGGGAAGACGCTTCTCTAGTGTAGCAATCTCTCTTAAATTGCTGCTTGGGAGCCATAATGCAGAGTGGAGGGTTACATAAGAGAAGCAGGAAGCAACGCTGGGAGGCACCCACAAATTCAAATACCAGGGAGCAAACAGGGGTGGGAATATGAATCGGGAGCCCGAACCCTTTGCTTCGATGCACAGTGGTGGAAGGCCTGACCTTCGCAACATAAGAAAGGGGGAAGCGCGTGGGAGCTCTCCCATCCTTGACCTTAGCTTGCATCAAGCTTATCATGAGAACGATAGCCCTCGTACTAGAATTAGCAATGTCTTGCCTGTGGTGATTAAGAGCCCAATCCTGTCGACGATCCCATCGCATATCGCCTATCTTATCAGTCCCAACAGCATTAACCAAAATGATGGTGCAGTAAAGCCACCAGTACCGGCGATCATTTAAACCAAAACGCCCGCACAACATTAGGCTGGTCTCGTGTAGGAGTGCTCGCGCGTCCTGCCCCCACCTGTCCTACCATCTTTCGGACATGCCATCTGTGCCTCATTGTTCACGTCCCTTGGGGCCAGATGTCTGCATTGTTGGGCCCATTCCTCCGCTCCAAAAGCCTCTAGTTCGTCGCATCGGAAGCCCAATCCGCCTTCCACGCCAGCATTTGCCAAAAGGTCGACAACTTTGTTGGCCTCTCATCTGACATGGCAGAAGGAAATCGCTGGGTAGGATTGAAGGAGCGCGCGAAGCTGGTCCAGCCTACAAGTAAGGCGCCAGTTGGGAGAAACGTTTTCTGACGTTTGCCCATTCAGCATTCGTTTGGCCATCTAGATGAGAATGTTTGAGTCGCCTTCGATGATCACAGGAAAATGTCCATTGCTGATTAAAACCCTGATACCACGAATTATGCTTTCCAGTTCGGCTGAGTTATTGGTGTCCACCCCTATTGATCCCAGGAATACCATCACAATCTTGTCATCATGGTTGTGACATAGACCCCCAAAGCCTGCCAGACCTGGATTGCCTTGGATGCACCATCGAAATTCAACTTGAAGACTTAAGGGGGAGGGGCGGACCTGAGGTTTGGGCTGGAAGGTTGACAAATCTTGTCTTGTCGTCGCAGACCATCCATCATGGTTCTATCGAGGTCCCAATTCGCAGCAATCTGAGATTCTTCGTGGGGGATAATCTTGTCTTGATCGTGCCATTGCATGCATCGGATGGAAGACAACAGGTTATCCTTCACCGTTTTCCACACAGTCTCCACATTTTTACATTGATCCCTGAAAATCTGGGCATTCTGTTACTTCCATAAGCACCACATGGCCATACCTGGGAAGGCGTCCCAAATTGTTCTGATGATAGGGTTATTGTAAGTTGTTGGGTGCCATTCTCTAGGGGTTTGTGCCAGTTGGCCTCGCCTTCTGTCACTCATGGTGGCTCATGGTTTCCTCCTCTTGGTAGCACAAGCAACATTGAGAGGGTCCTTGCACCCCCAACTTTCTTAAGTTTTCTCTAGTGAGGATCCCCCCACGGACAACCAACCAAACAAAGAGGGTAACCTTGGGCAGAGGTTTACTGCCCATATTTTCTTCCGGATATCATCAACCTTGTCGTGGCGAGTGAGCTTGATGTTGTAGGCCTCCTTAATGTTAAAGGAGCCTCTGTTGGTTATCCCCATCTTAAGACGTCGGGACCTTCCTGAACCTTGATGAAGCATTTGCTCATTTCTTCCTAAAAGGCCTCCCAATTAGACTCACCTGAAAATCCTATTGTCGTTGCTCCATATGAGCTCCAATAATCAAAGACTGATTCACTTGCATCTTGCCCCCCTCAATCGCCTTGTCCTTAATATGCGACCATCTCAGATCTTTGCCAAGGACGGGAAGCTGATTCCATGAATCATCCCAAAATTTTGCCCTGCTGCCGTCCCTGATCTCCTAGAAACTATGCTCCTGGACAATATTCTTACCTGCCAACACTTTTAACCATATGGGGGAACCGCTTGAGGAATTGCTGAATCTAATCAGTTGCTGTATAGGCCCGTCTCGAGCATATTTAATGTGCCAGAGTTTGGCCCAAGGCTCTGAGGTGTGGTTTACCCATCGCCACCAAACTTTGGCTCCTTGGATCTCATACATCACTTCAAGGTCTCTGAGGCCTAAACCTCCCTGCTCCTTTGGTGGACATATATCCTCCCAGCACACCAGAGAGAATTTAGCTTTCTCCTCGTGGCCCCCCCATAAGAAATTGCGATGCAGTCTTTGAATTTCCTTGAGGATAGACTTGGGGGTGGCCAAAATCGAGAAGAGGTAAGAAGGCATAACCTGCATAATTGATTTGACCAAGATCAATCTGTTGGGGAAATTTAAAGGGTGCAACACCCAGCTTGAAAGTTTTTGTTTCATTCTATCCAATAGATCCCGCCAAGACTCTTTTTGCGGCCTTTCCAACCCTAGGGGGATCCCAAGGTATTTGGACGGGAAAGCACCTTTCGAAAAGCCTAATATCCTTAAGATTATCCTCTGAGTGGTCGGTGGAGTGTTAACAAAAAATACTCGAGACTTATTTGGGTTGACAGCCAAGCCTGAGGCCTTTGCGAAGAGATCCAGGTTGTTCTTGAATATTTGTGCTTCTTGGACTGAAGGGTGCCCCATAAGCATAGTGTTGTCAACGAATTGTTGGTGTGTTTGAGGTGTCGTCCCATCATGAACCTTTACCCTCCTTATTTCCCCTCGGCCGGCCTGGGCAGCGATGAGGCGACTCAGATCCTCAGCCATAAGGATGAAGAGGAAAGGAGACAGAGGGTCACCTTGTCTAATACCATGAAAAGACTAGAAAGTGTTAGTCGGAGATCCATTAAGGAGGATGTTGAAGAAGGGCGTTGTGACTAAAGCCATGACCCACTTAAGGGGGAAATTATCGCTGATGTTTTTGGTTGATGACACTAATGAGTCAAATCGAGGCTAGGGAAGGCAGGAAGGAATATTTTGGCAACAGACGGCGAGGGTTAAATGGCTACAGGAGGGAGAAATAAATACTAAATTCTTCCATAACTCGGTGATTCAGAACAGGAGCAGTTCTAGATTTCAGAAACTTAAGAAAATGGATGGTAGCAGGGTGGAAACCAGACGGGAGATAGAGGCTGAACTCACATGACACTTCTCAGAGATTCTTAGTGAAGATGGTGGGGATAGAGGAAGGGATATTGAACGAATTACCAGCCTGGTTACCAGCAGTCACTGAACCCATTAAGGGGGGTGTATGGAATCTTTTGGGTTAGGTTGATTTGTTTATTATCAAACCAATCATTAATAAGATATATCTATTAATGAGGGCGTCGAGTCACAGAGGAGCGCTGGAGGGAGGTCGATGGAAACGGTTTTAGGGTTTTCCCCCGGTGAGGTTGGGCAATTGGTGGCCAGGTCGCGCTGGTTTGCCTGCAGACGGCAGCCTTGGACCTCCTGAGGAGAGCCATGGCGGCATCGAGGCAGGGGGACGCTGCCTCGGTAGGAAGAGATCCAGTTCCTGGACGGGAGAAGTCGGACGAGGAAGGAACCGAAGGCGGAAGTCACAGAGGAACCAGGTCAGGTAAGAAGGTTGGCCTGGGGGGCCTGCTTGTCGAAGACCATTTCCATCCCAACGATTCAAATCAGATTTGAGGCAGTTAGAGGCAAGATTGAATCATGGAAGGAAAAGACCCTAATCAAGAAATTTGTGGGGATATGGTCAAAGGAGAAAGACCTGGTTAAATGGATAAATAGTGTGTGGAACGCCAAAGGGCACTATGACCTTCATTTAGGCTCAAAGGGCTTCTTTACCATTATCTTTTTCAACCAGGAAGACAGAGATAGAGTCATGGAGGGAGGCCCATACTTCTTCTTCTCAGCTGGGTTATACCTTCGTCCATGGAAGGAGCGTTTTAACCCAGAGACGGAGGATATGACAATCGCCCCGGTCTAGATACACCTCTTCTCTCTTCCTGGTGAGTATTGGGATCTGGATACCTTGAGGGACATCCGCAACACTTTGGGGGAATTCATAAAGATAGCAGAACAAACCAAGATCCAAAGGTATACCTCTTTTGCTCAGATCTATGTGTATATGGATCTTTCTAGAGAACTCCCGGAAGCAATCAGTTTAAACTGGGAAGACGAAGAATGGATTCAGCTCATTGACTATGAGCAACTCCCTTTCAGATGCCGTCACTGCCATGACTATGGTCATCTTGGAAGGAACTGCCCCATACTAAGCCCCGGGGCTGGACCGTCTGAACCTCCTCGGGATAAAAAACAAAAGAAGAAGCAGAGGGGGAGGAAGACCCAATGCAAGAAAGGAGCAGGTGATAAAGGAGCAATGATCCAGAAACTGCTTTGAGGCTCTGGTGACAGAGAACGAGGACGGGGGAGTCTCTGTTGAGAAACCTGCAGCAGAACAACAGGAAAATCTCATCAAAATACCAGAGGAAGTGGATGTGCAGCAGATGGAAGGGACAGAGGAGGAAGAAACAGACGACATGGAACTCGACGAACTAGATCTGGACGCGATTGAGGAAGAATGTGGGAAGAAAGGCCAAGGCTATGTCTCTCGACACCAGATCGAACTCCTATAGGAGGCAATCATTCGCACTGGCGCCCATGAGAGTTTAGGGATGGATCCAGATTCTCAAAAAGGCAGTAAGAGGAAATCCTTGGAAGAAGAGTTAAGAAGAGGTAGGAAGACAAATAAACAATGCATAGTAGCGGTGGGAGTTGGACTAATTGAATTCGGCCAATACCCTACGATTGGGGTGGCCTTCTCTGAAGTTAAAAAGGGTTGTCAATGAAGATCATGTCGTGGAATATAAGGGGGTGCGACAAACCCAGGAAGTGGAAAATGTTAAACAGGAAAATCAGGCAGGAAAACCCAGATATCCTTTTCCTTCAAGAAACAAAGTGCTGCCTTGAGGGCTTTAGAGAAAATAAGGGACAAAATTTGGAAAGGCAGTCACCTTATGGCCCTAGATGCGGCCGGACAATCTGGTGGTGTGGCAATTTTTTGGCAACCTAGGACTGTGGAGCTTTCTGATTGGCGCGCAAACAAGTTTGCTCATGGCAGGCTTCTGCATCTTGGATTCGGGGGTGAGGGGCTCCCTGGGGAATGTTTATGGCCCCAACAGTTTCCCCGAGAAGCAGACCTGCATGGCTTTCCTCAACTGGCTTAAAGAGCAAACTGAGGTGGGAAATTGGGTGCTCGGAGGGGATTTTATCCTTATTGCCAACCTTGGGGAAAAGAAGGGAGGAAGACGATCTCTGGACAAATACCAGGAAGCTTTCTGCGAGTTTCTAACTTAGAGCTCACTCGTTGACCTAGAAACGGGCAATGGTTGGTACACTTGGAATAACAAGATGGGGGGGGAGGGGGGACGGGAGCACCTGGTGGCCTCATGCCTTGATCGATGATCGATTCTCGGTGTCTGAAAATACTATGCATAGCACAGGGGAAATTATGGCTGATGTTCTTCCAGTCGCTGGCTCTGACCACTGGCCCATCAGCCTCTTCTGGGATTGGTGCTACCCATCTATGGGCAAACCTTTCTGTTTTGAACAATTCTGGTTGGAACATAAAGACTTCAAGAACCTTGTCAATCAGTGGTGGCAGGAGTTGGTCGCCCCCCAAGAACAGTTATGTACCGCTTTCAGCAGAAACTCAAGGCTCTGAAGTCCAAAATTCGCACGTGGAACATGGAGGAATTTGGGAACATCTTTGAGGACAAAAAAAGGTTGTTAAATGAGTTGGACCTCATGAACAGAAAAGGCATGGAAGTAGGTTGGGATGAGGACATGAAGGCCAAAGAGAAGGTCTTAATGAGTCAAATAGAGGCTAGGGAAAGGCAAGAAGGAATATTTTGGCAACAGAAGGCGAGGGTTAAATGGTTGCAGGAGGGAGAAAGAAACACTAAATTCTTCTATAACTCGGTGATTCAGAACAGGAGCAGTTCTAGAATCTAGAAACTTAAGAAAGGGGATGGTAGTAGGGTGGAAACCAGACTGGAGATAGAGGCTGAACTCACACAACACTTCTCAGAGATTCTTAGTGAAGACGATGAGGATAGAGGAAGGGATATTGAACGAATTACCAGCCTAGTTCCTAGGGCAGTCACTGAAGAAAACAATGAAATGCTGACCAAGCCAGTTGGGATGCAGGAGGTAGAGGAAGCTATCAATCAAATAGCCCTAGGGAAAGCTCCTGGTCCTGATGGTTTCACAGCCAACTTCTTCCATCACTTCTGGGATCTTGTCAAGGAGGATGTGCTGGATATTGTGGAGGAATCCAGAAACAAGAGGGGTGTCCTCAAAGTCTTCAATGCGACCTTCCTAACCCTAATCCCTAAAGAGGCAGGGGCGGACACTCTTGACAAACTCAGACCGATAGCGTTATGTAATGTCATCTACAAAATCATTTCCAAGGTCATTGCTAACCGACTCAAACCCCTTCCGTCGAAGCTTATCAACCCAGAGCAATCGGGCTTTGTGGAAGGAAGACAGATCTTGGATGGGGTCATTCTCGTCCATGAGGTGCTGCACTCGCTGAAAATCACGGAGCAACCAGGTATGATGATCAAGCTTGATATGACAAAGGCTTATGATAAACTAAATTGGAAGTTCATGGAGAAAATGTTGCAGGCCTACAGTTTCTGCCAAGGATGGGTGGAATGGGTCATGGGTTTAGTCACAACACCGTTCTTCAACATTCTCCATAATGGATCCTTGACTAACACCTTCCAGCCCTCTCGAGGTATCAGGCAAGGTGACCCTCTTTCTCCTTTCGTCTTTCTCCTTATGGTTGAAGGTCTGAGTCACCTCATCGTAGCTCAGGCTGATTAAGGGGAAATCAGGGGGTTAAAAGTCCATGATGGAATGACACCTCAGACACACCAACAATTTCTTGACGATACAATGCTTATGGGGCACCCTTCAGTCCAAGAAGCACAAAGCTTCAAAAAAAGCCTGGATCTCTTCGCAAAGGACTTAGGCTTGGTTGTCAACCCAAATAAGTCTCAGGTCTTTTTTGTGAATACTACCCTTGCCACTTAGAGGAACATCTTATGAATCTTGGGCTTCTCGAAAGGTGCTTTCTCGTCCAAATACCTTGGGACCCCCCTAGGGGTGGGGAGGCTGCAGAAAGAGTCTTGGTAGGAACTCTTGGATAGAATGAAACAGAAACTTTTAAGCTGTGTTTTGCTTCCCTTCAATTTTCCCAGCATATTGATCCTGGTCAAATCAGTGATGCAGGCTATGCCTACTTACCTCTTCTCGATTCTGGCTGCTCCCAAGTCAATCTTAAAGGAAATACGAAGGCTTCAATGAAATTTCTTATGGGGTGGTCGCGGGGAGAAAGCTAAATTATCTCTGGTATGCTAGGAGGATATATGTCGGTGAAAGGAGCAGGGAGGTTTAGGCCTCAGAGATCCTGATGTGAGGTCTAAGATCCAAGGAGCCAAAGTCTGGTGACGGTGGGTAAATCACACATTAGAGCCATGGGTCAAGCTTTGGCACATTAAATATGCTCGATACCGGCTTATACAGCAACTGATTAGATTCAACGAATCCCTAAGCGATTCCCCTGTATGGCTGAAAGCGTTGGCTGGTAAGAATATTGTCCACAATCATAGTTTCAAGGAGATCAGGGATGGCAGCAGGGCAAAATTTTGGGATGATTCGTTGAATCAGCTTCCCATCCTTGACAGAGATCCGAGATGGTTGCATATCAAGGATAAGGCGATTGAGGCGGGCAAGATCCAGGTGAACCAGTCTTGGACGATCGAAAATTATATGGATCAACGCCAATGGGATTTTCAGGATAAACCTGATCTCACAAGCGTGTTTGATTGGGAGGCCTTCCAGGAAGAAATGAGTAAACGATTCATCAAGGTGCAGGAAGGTCCTGATGTCTTAAGATGGGGATACACTAATCGAGGCTCCTTTAACATTAAGGACGCCTACAACATCAGGCTTGGTCGCCATGTAGAGGTCAACGGTATCTGGAAGAAAATACGGACAGTAAATCTTTGGCCCAAGGTCTCTATTTTTGTATGGCTGGTTGTCCGAGGGAGGATCCTAACCAGTGAAAACTTAAGAAGGCAGGGGGTGCGGGGACCCTCTCAATGTTGCCTGTGCTACCAAGAGGAGGAATCCATGAGCCACCTCCTGGATAAATGCACATATGCAACAACCTTTTGGGACAAGGGAGCGATGAGATTTCGACGAAGTGACAGAAGGCGAGGCCAACCGGCACAAACCCTTAAAGATTGTCAGCCAAAAGCTTATAAGAACCCTATTATTAGATCAATCTGGGATGCCTTCCCAGATATGACTAGGTGGTGCCTATGGAAGGAACAGAACGCTCGGATTTTCGTGAACCAACGTAAAGATGTGGAGACGGTGTGGGAAATGGTGAAGGATAACTTGCTGTTTTCCATTCGATGCATGCAATGGCATGACCAGGATAAGATTATCCCTCGCGAAGAAGCTCAGATTGCTGCGAATTGGGGTCTCGACAGATTTATGATGGATGGCTTGCGAAGAAGGGACAAGATATGCCAACCTTCCATCTCGAACTTTTGGACTGCCCCACCCCCTCAAGTTTTCAAGCTGAACTTCGATGGAGCATCCAGGGGCAATTCGGGTCCGACGGGCTTTGGAGGTCTATGCCGTGACCATGACGGAAGGATAGTGATGGTGTTCCTGGGATCAATAGGTGTGAACACTAATAACTCAGCTGAATTGGAAGGAATAATTCGAGGCCTCAAGGTTTTGATCAGGGGCGGCCATTTTCTTGCGATCATCGAAGGCAACTCGAAAATTCTCATCCAGATGGCCAAACGAATGGTGAATGGTCAAACTTCTAAAAAGGTATCTCTTAGATGGCGCCTTGCCAGCGGGCTGGACCATCTCTATGCTCTCCTCCACACCTACTCAACGATCTCCTTTTGCCATGTCACACGGGAGGCCAACAAAGTAGCCGACCTTCTGGAAAACACCGACGTGGAAGGCGGATCAGGCTATCAATGCGACACACTGGAGGCTTTTGGGGTGGAGGAATGGGCCCAACACTGCAGACAACTGTCCTCAAGGGACGTGAACAGTGGGGTACAGATGGCATGTGCGCAAGATGGCAGGACAGATGGGGATAGGAGGTGCGAGCACGCCCAAACTAGACCAACCTAAATGCTGTGTGGGCGATTTGGTTTAAATGATCGCCGTAGTTGGTGGCTGCCCTTCGCCATCATTTTGGTTAATGCTTCAAAGAATGATAAGATGGGCAATACGCGACGGGATAGTCGGTAGGATTGGGCTCTTAATTGCCAAAGGAGGGACGCTGCAGATTCAGGTACGAAGGTTATCGTTCTCATGATAAGCCTGATGTGAGCAAAGGACGGGGATGGGAGAGCTCCCACGTGCTCCTCCATTTCTTATGCAGCGAAGGTCGGGGCTCCCTCCATTTCGCGTTGAGGCAAAGTATTCAAGCTCCAGATCGATGTTCTCATCCCTGTGTGCCCTCTGGTGTTTGAATCTGTTGGTGCGTCCCAACGCCGCTCCCTGCTTCTCTTTTGCAATCCTACCCTCTGCGTTATGGCTCCCAAGCGGCAGTTCAGAAGAGATTGGTGCACTGGAGAGGCGTCTGCCCATCCTAACGCCAAGGGGAAAGCCATTCTAAGGCGGACCTGTCAAACCACCAGGGCCCAGCTCCAAGCTTAGGAGGAGGCCGAACATTTCAAAGAGGACGTTCCACTTGGAATTCGTCGGGAAGTAGAGAAGGTGGTTGAAGAGCTATGGGAAGAGGTGAAACACATGCCAAGGGAACGCTCACATGAGGAGGTGGCGGACTGGGTCTTGGACCTTGGCAACACGGTCGGCAGAGACTCTGCTTATGACCGCATGCTGATGACTTATTGGGTGACCATGCGGATGGTGGGTCACTCCTCGGTGGTGCGTGAAGGCAAAGGAGACGGGGACGCGGAACCAGTGCACTTCTGGAAAGAGCACAACAGTGAGTGCTATACCATGCACCAAAAAATTGACATCATAGTGGCCACGCTGGGATTCTCGTTCCATTCGGTTGATCGAAGAGCGCTGGAATGCGCTCAGGCACGGGCAAGGGATAGCATGAGCGGACCAATGGATGCGGGAGTACCGGTGGGAGTCCAGAACGTTGCTGCTCCCCAGCACGCCTCTACGCCATCATGCCCATCTGTTTCGCCCCGATGGGGAACCTCTCCTCCAGGCCGGGTCTGACCTTTTCTCTTTATGTCTGGGTGTTTGTAGGATATAGTTTCAATTAGAATTTGCTTAGATAGTCGAAGTAGTAGCAGCAGCGATAATCATATAGTTTATGGTGATTTCAGAGTTTTATAGGCTTTATAGCAGCTCTGTTTTGCTAAGGGGAGGAAAGCTATGTAATTTTGATAGGACAAGATGTACTGGGGGTAATTGGAAGACATGGGAAGACTCTGTATATTTAAAAAAAAAAGACTAGGCCTAGATCCAGAGGGGGTCGAGGACACTCCGGCCTTGAGACTGTTCTAGATGAATATCTGCTTTGTAATTATGCCCCTGTAAAGTAATACACTGTTTTATTTACAAAAAAAAGATATATCTATTAATGAATTTGTTGGCCCATCTTGGCCAATGTTGCTAGTGTCTGGTGTACCATAACCTATTTCGATGCGTCATCAGTTGGGAACACTATTCTTTGAAGATGTAGCTACGCTGTAATGAAAATGTTATTAATTAAATCAACCAGGTCCAGTCAGTCAATAGACGACTCTCCTAGGATATGGGTCAATTGGGAACATTATTTTATGAAGACTAATCAATTATAAATAAAATAAAATAAAACCAATTCAGTGGATCTAAATTGAAATTCTTGTAAGTAACAACTATGTCTTCTTTTTTTGTATCTTTTGGAGTAGCCTAGACCATCCAATCCTACAAATCCAAGTATTGAACACCAATAATACTCTCTCCACTTGTCTGGGCTTTAGGGTTGGGTTGAACTACTAGGATGGGCTTGATACTCATTGCCTTGAATTTCAACATACCATGTATGTTGTTATATTAAATTTAGGACAATTAAAACTTTTCTTTTACAACTTATTATTAATTTAAGAATACAATTTTGAACTTATTGTTTAAGCAATTGTTAATGGTTATAAAAGCTGCAAAAGTAGTGGTTATTTATTTAGAAATGGACATGGAAGTTTCTTCCATAAATAATAGATATGTTTATTATTTTAGCTTGACAAATCAATATCTATTTTGTTGATAAAATAATTTTTGATTTAATGGTTTATGGGTTTTATTAGGTTGTAATTTATTTTTAGTAAATTTTAATGCTTATTTAATATGAAAATATTATTTTTTATGTTACAATTTTAAATTTTAGTAGCTTCACTTTTATAGTGATACATTATTTTTGATACATCTTTACATTTTCTGCCACATAATTGCTTGTTTGATGTTCCATTTGCGTTTGAGAGATGTTTTTTTTTTGTAAAATCCAAGCCCAACAAAAACTCAAAATCATTTTTTGGGGACATTATCCACATCATGTTCACGAGTCATAATCCTTATTGCTATATATATATTGTTGAAATATAGTTTGGTCAAATGATACAATGCATCATATATTAAGTGAATTTTCTTTTATAATACAAGTTATAATTATATTTGTGTATTTATTTTTATGAGTAATTTGTTTGGTGTTTTTTATTTTTAATTTATTATTTTTTTAGACAAACGATTATGAGTTATATATAAAGGTGGTATAACCACAAAAACAGAGCCACAATTAACATAGATGCCCTTATGGTAGCGGCAAATAAAGTTCAGACAGTGCCAATCTTTATAGAGTTCAGATAGTTTCAGTTTTATACATCCCACATAGCTTAGATAGTGCCAATCCTATACAACCTACATAGTTTATCATAAAGAGACATAAGACTTCTAATTAAATGCTATTATTAACAAACAGAAGCAGGAAATCCAAAAACGATATTCTAAAAGACTAAAATTCGTTTAGTTTTCTCGCCATAACGACATGATGAACCTAAGGAATTTGCTGGTTCTAGCTTTTCCACCTTCAATTCCGGCTTCTTGAACTTAATTTCTAAATCTTCTAGAATCCATGTCAATGCATTTTTAGTGTGAGAAATCGACCAAGCAAATTCTTTCCTTAGGTAAGCCATGTTCTTGTCAACATTTTTTAGTCGTCAACCTCCCTTTGAATCGATGTTGCCGAGATACTGATTCATCATCTTGAGCTTTTTATTAATCTCCTTAATATCCATCTCCATGAATTGGGCAGGTGGGGAAGAGGTCGTGGACTCATATGATGTTGATGACGCTTCCATGATGCAAGAAACAACTTGAACACTCAATAATCCCACAAATTCTGCGCTGATGAAGACGAACCAGAGCTTGAAACAACGTCCATTTCTCTTATCTTGCCTTATAACCTTAGCATCCAATTTGCTCCAGAAATCTATGATTGCTTGAGAATCCTCATCTGATTTGACATAAGGGAGACATGACATAATTCCTGCTGCGACTTGGGAACGACCTTGCCCAACCGTACAGGAGTTAATAACAGGCATCATAGTGCATGTCCTCGCACATGTGCCCGGTCCATTCTAGGGATTTTTGCCATGAGTTGAAGACATGCGCCACTTGGGAGAAGCGCCCTGACCTGTTGACATATGCCACAACGTGATGTTTTACCCCATGGTCAAGGTCCATGGTCCTGTGGGGGTTGATAAAAAGTGCTAGCCCATTTTTTCAACAAAATTCCAATGCCAATGGTGGTACCAATGTTCGCAGCTAGGTCTGTTTTACTATTATGCTTCCTTAGGATGTGGAAGAAGTTGACTTTGCAGAAAGACTTGACCAGGGTTCAAATTTTTTTGATCAGCTGACGGAGTTGCATATGGGACGGGAGAGTGTTTTTAGCGAGAGCTTGAATGATTATTCTCGAGTCTCCCAGCATTATAAGTTCATTAATTCCTTGGCTCTTGGCTATCTGAAGTCCCTACCAGAGGGCCAGTGCCTTCGCTACATTGTTTGTTTCCTTTCCAAGTCCCCAAGATAAATTTGATTACAGCTTTCCATCTAGGGTGATGAAAACCCTGCTCCTCCCCTGTCGCCCCATATTTATTCATTTATTATTAATAACAACAAATTATGTGATTAAAATTTACAAAATGTTAAACATTGTTAAATTGAAATCTAGTTTAAACATGCAAATAAATTTAACACATGAATTTGCATAAAACATAAAATGAAAGATATGAAAAATACAAGACGTCATTAAAGTTTTGTTTGACAAGCATAGTAGATTTGGAATTTTAGGCCTTCTTATAAGTTCTAACATTATGACAGCTAGTCAGCACTACAAGACGTCAAATTAACAATTCTCACCTTCTTTATACACGTGGATATTGACATGTGATGTTTAATCCTACATGTCGAATATGTTTTAGGTAGATAAAAATGTCTGACACCATGTCAAATTCTAAGCTTGCTTGAAATATATGTGTAATGATTTATTTTTCTTAGTTTTATTTTCTTATTTTTTACTATTTTTATAACAATTATTACAATGTAATTTAACCATTTCTTGTTTTTCTAGAAAAAAGAGATAAATATATACCATATAGTCTATAGAAGCAAAATTTCGTTAAAATATATACATATTTTATCAATTGTAAATTACAATATTTTTTTAAATGTAAACCCCTTTCCTAAAATCTCGAGATAATTATATGGCCAAATCCATCTAAGAGGAATCTCTTATTTGTGTAAAATCATGTCTATTTTTTTATTATATCTTTAAAAAAAATATTTTTAATAATAAAATAATAATACAATAAAATTATTAAGTAAAAGTAGTAATATCAAAATTTGATCCACATAGCCTCCTTTGCATAACCTCGTGCATATGATTTATTTATCTTTAGTAATTGTCACATGAAAGAAACATGTATTATTCCCTTAAACAAGTTGTATCGACTTTGATCTCAACCATTCATTCAAGTTGTAGTGGTTTGATGGTGTTGTTGAGATGCTCATGGAAGTCGAATCCCCATTTATGGAGAAGGGAATCTCATCCTTATGAATGGAAACGTGTTGCTAAATGACTATTACTGATGGAATGATTCGAACAGTTGAAGAGGTGAGGAGATCCCCAATTGGATTCAATTTTGGACACTCCATAGTCTGATCCGCTAAGTATGTCATTAGGGGGGATGTGAATGACTCCTTCCCACCAAAACCATGTGATATTTGTTACTCTTCACGACATCGAGCACTGACTCCACCCTATTACTGGTCTCCTTCTCATCATACATGATTGACTTTCTCGCATTATCACCCACCATTATGCTCAAAGGATTTTATGAGATTCAACACATTGCTATTTATCAGTTCCAAGGATTCCTCGTTGAGCCTCTTGTCATGCAACATGTTCACTTGCGAGTGCATCTTGTACTTGTTCATTATCAATAGAGTGAGGTCGATGGTGGTATGGTCGAATTTGGTGCTTGGTAAGAACCTTATTAACATTATCTTAATGATCGGATGCTCTGGTATTAATATTTTGAAGACCAAAGCCTCCTAAGCATCTAAACCTCCAAAGAAAAGGACAATGATGTGATGTTCTATGTTTGAAGGCATTGGATGGGATCGACTCCCTAGTCGTCCCCTATCCACCAAGATGTCCACTAAGCAAGGTGCGTCCTTCAAGACCCTTTGATTCAGAGCTTTGAATCCTAGGCTCATATTCTCCAAGGCATTGTCAACGCATTTGTATTTGTGAAAGGGTAGTATGATCATAACTATTCTCTTATGGTCTACGATGTTGCATATATTCTCTTGCATGTCTTGGGTAGTAGAGATGAGGGTCATGTGCTTCAATTTTCCCTCTATTAGTTGCTTATATGTGTTGAAAGCAACCACTGATTAGTATTGTTAGAAATGGTTCCGGTTCTAGAACGGTAGGCAGTGTTTCATGGCCTTGTAAACAATCATGATGACAAAAGACCTTTGTGACAACTCTAATAGGTGCATTATGTAAAGGAGTAGGGTGGGATTACAAATCCCTCTAGAGGCCTCTATTAGGTTTATCATCGTTAATATGTTCTCTTACCCTGCAGTCAAGTCATAATTTCGAGCTTGTCCTTTGGCTTCTCTCTCTCCATCTCTC
The DNA here is from genome assembly GCA_001517045.1 of Pseudotsuga menziesii. NCBI lineage: Eukaryota > Viridiplantae > Streptophyta > Pinopsida > Pinales > Pinaceae > Pseudotsuga > Pseudotsuga menziesii. Next base: position 383,728 of record LPNX010739066.1, read on the forward strand.
TTTATATATATATATATATATATATGTGTGTGTGTGTGTGTGTGTGTGTGTGTGTGTGTGTGTGGGACCACGTTCCTTACTAGCTTGTATATGATCGTTACTAAGGGGGTAGTGATTAGTACTGTGAGCAAAGCCATTAACACCAAGATTGCAAACTCTTCGTTATTCAAAACCTGAAAAAAAAACAATAGTATACATTTATATGAAGTTAAATGGGCTGTATAATTCAGTTCATTCAAAATAAATTTAATATTTTTATCCAATTTTGTGTTTTACCTTCATATCCTTTCCATTGCAATCAACTCCACCAATCCTTTGGCGTTCATCAAGAATCTTAGAGTCATGGCTTCCCAACTGGGCACTTTATGGGAAATCACATAAAAAAATGTACCCAAAATCTTCCTAACACATGCAGTCACGATAACAAAAATGAGCAAACCCCAAGCGGTTCTTCCATGGATCTTTGCTACATTAGTCTTCAAAGCATTAGAGGAAAAATACAGTGGAAGTAGTAAGCTCGATACAAAGTCTTCAGTCTTCTCAATAATAATCCTTGCAAATGGGCCATCTTTGGAAATAGTCAAGCCAAACACAAAAGCTTTAAATATTGTGTAATGCCAATTACATATGTTGTGAATCTAGTTGCAAGTAATCAAATTGTGTTGTTATTATGGTCTATTTGCTGCATTATTTTGCTTTATTTTTTTCCTAATTTTGACCCAAAATTTAGCCCAAAAAATACAGTTTGGTTGTTTTGCAATTCAACAATCACAAATAATATTTTTAGACTAAATGCCATGTTTTGAAACTACCTCAATGGTTAAAATCATGATTTGATCAATGGAAATAACACTTTCAACAATTCTTCATATGTTAGATTTAGATGGATACAATGATACTGGGTGATTTGAATGCCCTCCATCACATGCTCTCCCTCCAAACTAATGCACATGAATGTTTTGCTTACCGGTTCGTTGTTAGGTGAACAATGGGTAATTTAGGTCATCACGGGCTTCATCGCCATCGTTGCAAAAAGCACAAGGGCCGTGCCACATAGCAAAACACAAGTTGATATTATAGGGTCTTTGTTTAACTAATTTTCTATTGGTTTAAAAGAAGTGAAGTCAACCTCAGAAAATGGCGTGGGGGTTTTACGTGCTAGTGATCTCAAATTGACGTTGATATATATATATATTATAAAAAAATTGTGTAATGCTCAATAACATTAACTATAACTTGTTTAACATTTATCTACAAGAATTCTCTCTTTAGCTATTATAAAAAAAAATGTGAAATACTTAATAACATTAACTATAACTCGAATAGACAAAATAAACTTTATTCTATGGAGGATTAGGTCATGAGATCGCTTGTCTGCTCGTAGTCTCTGACGCTTCTGCATGTGGTTTTGGGCCGTGATCCAGATCTTGTCCCGGGCCAGTCTGTGGCTCTCCGCCTTGAGCTGTCTGCTCGTTGTTAGATCTTTGTCGTGCGTGGATCTGGGTCGGGCCGGATCGTCCCCATCCACGCTTTGTGCTTTGTCTGTGGATGTGGCCCGGATTGGCATTATGCCCGATGAGGGAGGTGGGGATCCACCTCCGGCCTCCCATGAAGATTATGTCACTTTCAGTAACCTAATCTTTGGGAGATCCATGAAATCTGGATCTGTGGGTCGTGGCCTGGATCTTGTCCTGGGCCAGTCTATGGCTCTCTGCCCTAGGCTGTCTGCTCATTGTCAGATCTTTGCTACACGTGGATCTAGGTCGGGCCAGATCGTCTCAATCTGCACTCTGTGCTTTGTCTATGGTTGTGTCCCGGATCGACATTATGTCCGATGAGGGAGGTGGGGATCCACCTCCGGTCTCCCATGAAGATTATGTCGCTTTTAGTAACCTAATATCTGGGAGATACATGAAATCCGGATTTGACCATGTTCCAAAATTTGTGAAGAAACTTGAGGAGGTCCCAATCATTGATCTTTCGCCGCAACATCCCATGCATATTGCTCTCCCCGACAGATCAGGCCCTAGTTGGACAACTCACAGGTCTATGGGCTTCGCTCAAGACAAATAATAACTAAATCCAGAAAAATTGGAGACCGTTGATCTCTTTTCAAATTTATCTCCAAAGAAGATCAGGATCTGATTTTTCGTAATGGGCCTTAATTCATAGGACCCCAAGGCCTCTATCTAAATCGTTGGACGTCGGATTTTGACCCAACGGTGGATGTTCGCAAGGATGTACCGGTATGGGTCCGTCTTCTGAATCTTCCTATCCATTGCTGGACCCCTTCGTCCATGCAAACTATTGGTGACAGACTGGGAAATATATCGACAAAGCAAATCCCAAAGAGAACTATTCTTGTGCCCGAATATGCGTAGAATTTGATCTGGAAGTTGGCCTGCCAAAGGCGATCAAGTTAATGGTGGGAGAATGGCAACAATATCAAAAGATGGATTATGAGCAGTTACCTTTCAAATTCCGACACTGCCATGACTATGGGCACTTCCAAAAGAACTGTCTGAAACTGCCCATAGAACAATTAGATAAAGAAGTAGAAGAAGGTTGGACTCAAGCCAGATGAGCCAAGACTAACACCAGACAGACTTAGAAAAAATATGGGAGAAATATGGGACCTCGGAATAATAGGAAGGAAGATGCAAAAAAACACAACCTGAAGAAATGAATAAGTCTGCATATATGGAGAATGAATTAGGGGAAACAAGGCTAGAAGAGGAAATGGGTTAGGAGTTGGTTGATCCTTCGTCATCGAGCTCTAGGTTAGAAGGGAAAGGCTCTCTAGATAAGGGAAAACATCAAGAAACAAGAGTTCAACCCGAACCCTCGAATATCACTTATGAGGAGGAAGTCTCAGAGGAAGAGGAAGGTGAAATTGGACAATCACAACTCTCACAGAAAAAATCTAAACGAGGGAGGAAAACATATAAGGAATGTAGAGAGGAAGCTACTTAAAAAAACAAATTTCTCGTAGTACAAGCTATGATTGAGGCGATGCTGAATCATAGGTTTACCAGACGGAAATGCTAGGCCTCCAAGGGGTCCGCCAACCCCCCCAGAGGTAAATAATGAAGTTTGTCACCTGGAATTGCAGAGGTTTAGGGAGAAGGAAAAAATCAGAAGCAATGAGAGACTTAGTTTGTATTTCCAATCTCGACATCCTACTGATCCAGGAGACGAAAATGGAGGAAGAAGATTTTCTCCAAACTAGTCATCTCTTTTGGAAACATGGAGAAGGAATATCCAGGAGTGCTAGAGGAGCTTTTGGAGGGCTTGGTACACTCTAGAAGAGAGCATATTTTGAGCTTGTTCAATCCCTCTCTCACACTCATTGGATTTTCTCAAAGTTGTGTCACAAGGTATCAGGAATTCATGTAAGTATTCTAAATATCTATGTCCTTGTTTTGCTTACGAAAAAGAAAGAGTGTTGGCAAAGTATTCAAGACACTCTGGTCTCTCTCCAACCAGAGAACCTCATCCTAGCTGGGGATCTCAATATAACTCTAAGTGATAAAGAAAAAAAAGGAGGTTCAATTGTCGTAGACCCCCTGAAAGAATCAGTGGAAGATATTATGAGGGATTGGGACCTCGAAGACATCAAGCCAACACACGGTTTGTTCACCTGAACCAACAGAAGAATCGGCTTGGGGCCTATCGCGGCTAGGCTAGACAAGTTTTTGGTTCAACATTCCCTCCCGCTACTTGGGTACAGAGTGGACTCCTCCATTTTGACCTTTAGCATGTCAGATCACAAATCGATCCTGTTGGATCTGTCTGAGGAGAAAAATCTTGGTCCCATTCCTTTCCGATTTAGCCTAAATTGAATCAAACAGGAAGGTTTTCAGGAGCTTCTTAAATAGGTTTGGGATACACAGGTTTCAGGCTCCCAGTTCTATGCTTGGTAAGAAAAACTAAGGAGGCTTAAGAGAGCTCTCAAAGCTTGGGCTAAAACTTTGAAATGTCGAGCCGCGCTGAGGATAGAAGCTCAGCAGAATCTGGAAAATCATCTAAGATGGTAGGGGGAACAACTAATGGATATTGCTAGGTTGGAAAAAGAAACTGCTCTGCATCGAAACCTGGATGTAGCCTGTAGGATTGAGGAAGGGTACTGGAGGCGGAAGGCGAGATGCTTATGGTTAAAGGATGGGGAAAAAAACACGAACTTCTTTCACAAACAAGCGAAATGTAGTAAGAACTATAAAGTGGTGAAGGAGATATAGAGTCAAGGGAAAATGATTCAGGAATTTGAGGAAATTAAGAAGGTGGAGCATGAACATTTTCAAAACATCTAGACTAAGGAGACCCCACCTGGAATTCTACCCAGTTTTCCAATCCTTAATTTGGTTCCAAAGTTGATTAACCACTCTATTAATAGAACCCTCATGGCCCCTTTCGAAAAAAGAAGTCAAAAGGGCCTTGACAAGTATGGAGTCCAATAAAGCCCTAAGCCCCAATGGTTTCACGACTAGATTCCTCAAGGCATGTTGGAAAACCATGAAGTATGATATCCATAAAATGGTTATAAAATCTCAAGTTTGCAACAAAATTGGGGGGAGTACCAACTCAGCCTTTCTTGCGTTGATCCCCAAAGAAAAATGGGCCACCTCCTTTGACAGGTTCAGACCTATCTCGCTTTGCAACATTGTTTATAAAGTTATTACCAAGATAATTGCTAACATGATTAAAGAGGTTCTTCCATCTATAATCCTCGAGGAATCAAGGAGGCTTTATCAAGGGAAGGCATATAGCCAACAACATCATCCTTGTCCAAGAAGCAATTCACTCTAGTCTTCATCGTCGGGAAAAAGGTATGATTATTAAATTGGATTTAGCTAATGCTTTCGACAGGGTTAGATATGAGTTTCTCTTTCAGCTCTTGCACAGGTTCGACTTTGATCCCAGATTCATCAGATGGATCCAAGCCTATATCAGAGGTCCTTGGATCGCTCCCCTTGTCAATGGGTGTGCGGCTGGTTTTTTCATAGCCTCCCGAGGTCTTCGTCAGGGTTGCCCTCTCTCTCCTCTTCTTTATGCCATTCAAGCTTCCGTTCTTAGCTTTCAGCTTGATCAAATCCAGCTTCATAACGACGTTATTGGTCTTGGCATTGCTAGAGGGGTCAAGGATGTCAATCATGCCCAATTCATCGATGACACAATCCTTATGGGTGGAGCTAGTGTACAATCAATAAGACTCTTTAAAAAAGAATTGGATCTCTATCAAGAGGCTTCAGGGAGTTGGATCAATTACATGATAAGTCAAATTTTAGGTTGGAACTGCAACCCCAGAGAGATGGTGGATATCAACAGAATCTTGGGAATCGAAGGGAAGACCTAATGGGATGCGTTCAAATATCTTGGAGTGCCCATCTTCCAGACCACCTCGAAGTCCTCCAACTGGCTTCCAATTGTGGACAAGATACAAGAAGGATCAACACATGGGGCTCTACGTGGTTAAATCTAGCAGGAAAGGTGGTATTAATTAAAGTTGTTCTCTCAAGAATCCCTATCTATCAGTGCTTCATTCTCTTGGCCTTGAAAGGGATTATTTCCCTCATTGAAGCTCTTATAAGAAAGTTACTTTGGAAAGGAAGGAAACAAAATGAGAAGAAGCTTCCAGTGGTAAGTTGGGAGGTGTCAAAACCTTTGATGTAAGGAGGCTTGCAAATCAGGGTCCTGGCTTCTCAAAATTTGGCTCTTGCAGCCAAAATTCTTTGGAATATCATCTTTGGCAAGATGTCATGGTGTAAGTCTGCCCCTCGGAAAAAATACTTTTTGAGGAATTGTTTGAGGTGTCTTGATAGCCCCCTCTGGTAAGAAAAGGATTTGCTATTTTCTCTATCTTGTCGAAGGCCCTCAGCTTTTTCTCTCCCAATCTTACTTGGATCCTAGGGAATAGGAAGAATATCAAAATATGGGAAGATTCGATAATGGGAGACCCTCCTCGTGAACAGTGGCCTAGCATTGAACAAATTAAAGAGTATATGCACACTCACAACATGCTCACTCTCTGGGATATTTCAGAATGGAACACAAACAACTCAAACTCCTGGAAGGGTTGGAGTATCCACTGCCCAACTCACCTAGATGATGAAAAAACTATGCTGATTGCCAAACTCCATGGGAAATCCCCGGTTACTAGGACTGCTAAGGATTCTAGAGGTTGGGGGAAGAAAACATGGATCTATACTACTTCAAAAGGTTATAAACTCATTTCAAATCCTTGTCCAATTGACAATTTAGATATTTGGAAAAGTGTTTGGGAGGTGAAAAGTCTTCCTAAAGTTGATTTCTTTGTTTGGACCTTGGCTCGTGGAAGAATCTTGACCCGAGACATTCTGAAAAAAAGGGGTGGGAAGGCCCCACAAGATGTCCGTTCTGTGTGAATAATGAAGAATCGACTGAACATATACTGATCTTGTGCTCATATGCCAAAGAGGTATGGAATTTGGCACTCCCTGGTAACACAATGCCTCCTTTGGATAACATTCACTCTCTTATTAATTGGGAAACCCTTTCCCCCTTCGCCTATCTTAGGAATCCGGGGACCAAATCCTTCTAAATGACTTCCCCAAAGTTTATTATGTGGAAGCTTTGGCTTGAAAGGAATTCTCGTATCTTTAGAGGGAAAGCTTATTTGGCAAGTCAGGTTGCTACAAAAGTCGAAGGGATTTTGGGAGATTTCTCATCTCTGGTGCGACTCTTCTGGGTGCCCGCTTTCCCCTTCGGAAGAAGCGTGGCTACACAACCTGTCTCTTGACTTATCAAGGGCAAATGCAAGGGTCAAGAGGAAGTTGTGCTCGTGGGAAATAAGGACATAAGCAACATATTTTGAAAGGTGGTTGAGCCAACTTCGTAAGGATGCTCTTTTCATTGATGGGGCTTCTAAAGGAAATCCTGGGGCGGCAGACGGGGTGGGGATTTCATCACCCCAGATGGACAACTGGAATCAAATTTCTCATGGGGACTTGGAAGGGATACAAATAACGTAGCGGAGGCACTGGCCCTCTGGCAGGGACTTCAGATTTCCAGGAGCCGGGGAATTAATGAACATATACTATTGGGAGACTCACGAATAATAATTCAAGCCCTCACTGAAAATAATCTCCCATCCCAGATGCAACTTTGTCGGCTGAATAGAAAAATTCAAGCCCTGGTCTAATCTTTTTGCAAAGTCGAGTTCTTCAACATCCTAAGGAAGCACAATAGCAAAGTAGACGTAGCTGCAAACATTGGCGCCACCCTTGTCTTTGGAATTTTGTTGAGAAATGGGGCCAACACCTTGTCCCAACTCCTATAGGGCCATGGCCCTTGACCATGGGGTAAAAGTCTCCCTTATGGCATACGTCAGCAGGCCTTGGAACGTCTCACATGTGGCGCATGCTTCCACCTCGTGGCGAAATCCCTGGAATGGACTAGGTACGTGTGCAAGGACAAGGACTTTGATGCTTGTTTTAATTCCCTGTACGGTCGGGCATGATTGTTCCCAGCTTGCAGCAGGAATTATGTCCCGTCTACCTTGTGCTAAATCAATTAAGGATTCTTAGGCAATCATGGATTTTTGGAGCGAATTGGGTGGTAAGGTTATTAGGCATGACAAGGGGATTGAACGTTGTTTGACGCTCTGGTTCGTCTGCATCAGCGGGGAATTTCTGCGAGTTTTGAGTGTTCAAGCTGTTACTTGCATCATGGAAGCGTCCTTGGCATCGTTTGAGTCCACGGGCTCTTCCCCGTATGCCCAGTTCATGGAGACGGATGTTTGGGAGATTAAGAAGAAGATCAAGAAGATGAACATGTACCTTGGCTAGATCGATTTAGTTGGAGGTTGACAGCTTGAAAATGTTGACAGGGACATGGCTTACCCGAGGAAGGAATTTTCTCGGTCGATTTCGCGCACTGAAAATGCTTTGACAAGGATGTTGGCAGAATTGGAAATTAAGTTCGAGAAGCTGGAATTAAGGGTGGCAAAGTTGAAAGCAACGAACTTCTCAAGTTCATCTTCTCACTATGGCGAGAAAGCTAAATGAATTTCGGTCTTTTAGGAATTTGGTTTTGGATTTCCTGCTTCTGTTTGCTGATAATAATGTTTAGTTAGAAGTCCTCGGTCTCTTTTTGATAATCTCTATAGGTTGTATAAGATTGGCTCTATCTAATCCATGTGGGTTGTATAGGACTGGCACTGTCTGAACTCTATAAGGATCGGCACTGTCTAAACTTTATTTGTTGCTACCATAAGGGCACCTATGTTAAATGTGGCTCTATTTTTGTGGTTATATCACCTCTATATATAAATCATAACCGTTTTTGTCTAACAAAACATTAACTATAACTCAAATTAACATATATCTACAAGAATTCTTATATACTATTGAAAATAACTACCCACATAGACATACCACCATGTGGTTCTTGTTTTAATATAAACTCAGTCCCCCAACAAAAATTCATACAAAGCTCAAAAATACATAAACATGCCAGCATGTGGCTCTTGTTTTAATATAAACTCAATTTCAAATGTAAATTGTAATGCATTGCTTTTAATTTAATGTCAATTAAAGTCAATTTCAAGTGAGCTGCAATGATTTTTATTTTAAAATCAATCTGAAATTAACTATTATTACTTTTATTTTACATTCCATCTACAAGTGTCTTAAATTTAAAATGATAGAGGCAAGGTATTTCGTTGCAGCGCTCAACCCACAGCCATTAATGGCCTTTAAGACCCCGACAGACGTGGCCACTCCACAACTCGACGGAAGGACAAAGCTGTCTCATTGGAGCTTGGATGCCTTAATTCCTCCTCCTGGATGCTGCGTTTTGCACAAGCGCCATTCAATTGGGACGATGGCCCTCTGGCTTTACCCCGCTGTTCTGCTCCTTTGGTTCATTATCGCTCTCCTAGTTCCTCAAGCTCTACATAATTGCTCGGTGCAATAGGGTCAACACCCTCTGCTTCAAGCCACCCTCACCTGTCTCTCTGTTGCTCCACACCCTCGCACCGCTCTCCATTATCTTAGCTCGCCTGCCTAGAGCCTTGCTCAAGCTAGTCATCTCATCCCTCCGCCATGCCTAGAAGATAGAGAGGCACTTCACGCAGGGGACAATGACGCCATGCATGGTCAGAAGGTCATATTCCCCTCTCTTCTCAAGCTAGCAACAATGGCTTCGACTTGGAAATTCCAGAGGAGGTGCAAAGAATTGTCTCGAACTGGGAGGACGAATTGTCTGGAGTGCTTGGTGCAGTCGGATGCACGGTGGATTGACGACAGAACTACTAGGTCTTCAAAAACCTGCTCACGTGCCTGGTCCTCAGATTCAATCCTTTGGTTATGCCACGCCTTGCCCCTCTTGTTCAACCACCCTTGCCCTGCCAAGAGACTGCACCACCCGGTCCCCAACTGATCTTATCTCAACCCTCTCCATCTCCGCTTGATACCTCGGCTCCACCACAGAGCTCCATTCCCCCTTCGCACTTTAGACCCTCTTCCCGCTTTGCATGCAAGTTCTTATCCAACCCAATTGTCTTGAAGAAGACCTTTCCATTACCCACCAAAAATCCACCTGCAGTTTCAGGGAAGGAAGCCTCCAACTCTAGTGACGACGAAATGGCGACATCTGATGAAAGTTTGACGACATCTTTAGGCGAGCCTGCACACCTAGCGTCTCCAAGTTACACATGTCCAATCACAGAAGAACCATGGCCTGGGCAGAAACCATGACTCGTGGTCTTCATGGCCATGTGTCCTTCGGTCTGCTGCATGAGCCACGTTCAGGTTCTTTCCGGCCACGTGCTGCTTAGTTTTGTTTATGTTTGGCTTCCTTTGTTTATGCATTGTCCACGTGTTGGCTCTTGCCACACCATCTTTGAACTGTGAGTGTTTTTGTGTATGTTCATTTGGCAGGCCTGTTTCCCCTTCGAGAGGGAGGGTGATTTTTGATCTGTTTTCCCTCCCAGAGGGAGGGCCTAATTATACTTTGATACTTCATACCTGCTCCACCTAAGCGGGCCAGACTATATTTTTGTCCGTACTATTATTCTCTCTTTTTTTAATAAATTAGATCTCAACTTACAAAAAAAAAGAGTTTATTCATTAGTAAGAGAGAAATGTTATACCGCTCCCTGTCATATGGAATAAAGGCATAAAGGTAGGGTGAAATCCTATTAGTAAACCATAAGAGTTCAACGAAGACAAGGGGAGGGGAGGATAGCTTGTTTGTAAACGTAAATTAATATAATTTATAATGTATGAAATATACTATTTATAAGAAAAAGTCAATAACAAAATCCAATGTTCTTAATTTCATTTTAAAATTTAACTTAATATGTTTAACGAATTCACAAATTTTATGATTTTCATTTTTTTAATAAACTTCATAAAAAAGAATAAAACTTATTTTGTATTTTTAATAAAATATAAAAGAATACAATTATTTTTTACTTTTAATAAACTTTATATAAAAATAAAACTTAATTTTTAATTTTTCATAAAATTTATATAAAATAATAAAACTTTATTTATGAAATGAAATCTTACTATTTTAAGGTAATTTATTTATTAAGTGTTTTTAATTTTAATTTGTATTTTTCTATTTTGAATTTATATTTGTTTTTAATTTTACATAATATTTATAATGATGATGATGGTTAACATCTATTTAGATCAATTTTAGTATATCGAACCTTAAGAAAGAAAGTAAGAAATTACTTGGTTTGCTTTAGAGTTTTATTTCCGTGCTGAAAAAACTTGGAGATGAGCATTCCAAATGTACTATAATTTTGATGAGATAAAATGTTGGACAAGTTCGTATTGTAACAAAATTTCTGAAATTGAGATCTTATGTGGGTGTACATAAATAAATCTAAGAGGAACTGTTTTTCATCCCTAACGTTCATAGTCTCACAAAGATGACAGATCCTTTCAACCCACAGAGTTTTATGAAAGGTCAAATGCCTTGTTTTACTATGTTTACTATGCAGTTCATGAGAGTTCATTTTTGTTTTAGCTATGTGGATGTTCTTCTTTACTATAGTTAGCAAAAATATGATTTTGATATGCAAGATTAGGGTTAATGATGACGTTGTAATATCTTGATTTTCTTTTATCATCTAAATTTTCATTAGACCACATCTTCTCTTTCATCTTCGAAGTAATAATATTTTTAATATTATCTATATTTTGCAAATTGACAACTTCATCAATCCCCCACATCTCTAACCAAGACATGGCATCTTTATGCCCACCTCACTTGAGCCTTAGGTGGTTTTGACTGGAATTTAAATCAATTTTCAGAAGTCTTTGGTCTGTCAAGCTATTTAATTTTTTCTTGTATATTATGTAGCTAGCCATAGCTATGCTTTCAATGGAGGAAAGACCCACTTCAATAAGGAGAATACAATGTTGTGTTTCTTTTAATTCTAAGATTGTAAGTTATAAAATGTTTCTATATTAGCTCAATCCTTCTCCAAGATCATCTAGAGAGCTTGCAACCCCAAACTTCACACCCATATAGGAGAATGGGAGTTATGAGAGTTTCAAAGAGAAATTTCTTTTTATCCCACTTCACAAGTTTTTTCAACTTACAATTGTTTTCAGGACCAAAATAAATTTTCCACCCTCCACTGAATATTTTCTCGATGTTGTATTTCTAGTTAGGTTTATGAGGGATATCAATACCAAGATATTTGTAGGAAGTTATTTCCTTCAAGTTCTTATTATCATACAAAAGTGAGCATAAGTGACATTATTTTTTATGAACATAACTTTCGTTTTTTAAATATTGATGGTCTACTCATACTGTTGTAGAAATCCTTGAAAATTCTTAATTGCTTATCAAGATCAGATGGAAATCTTGCTAGAAGAACATATTATCAACATAAATAAGGATGATGACGATATTTCTTGCTAACATCATGCTAGAGTAGCCTATCTCTATTAAACAACCTTCTTACTGATCAATGTATATATCAAAAAGGGTAGGGGAGAGGGGACAATCTTGCTTAACTTGCTAGACCATTTATTCCTAAGTTTTATATTCTAGGTATTTTCTAGAATTATATTAAAGAATAAATTAGTTTAGTGAGGAATTAGACTTTGAATAGGACTGCTTCTTTGTAAATGACACCTATCATTTCCATGTGATTATATGATTGGTTGTCTTCCTACTTTCTAGTTTAGGATTGAGCTATATAAACAAGCTCTCTTCTCTATGAGATGCGAAGAGAGTTTTATGAGTGTGATGTAATTACTCTTTTCCTTATGAATAAAATTATGGGTCTGAGGACACTTATAATCTTAGACTAGAAAGTAGGAAGACAACCAATCATATAATCACATGGAAATGGTAGGTGCCATATATAAAGAAGCAATCTTATTCAAAGTCTAATTACCCACTAAACTAATTTATTCTTTAATATAATTCTAGAAAATACATAGAATATAATCTTAGGATTAAGAGGTCTAACATTCCCCCCTTTAATTCGAAAGTTCATATTTAGAAATGCCAAGTTCATCTCTGAATGTAGTGAATTTTATTCTACCAAGTGGCTTGGTAAATATATTTGAAGTTAGATCTTTCAGATGCCTTCATCTGTGCTTAAATGAAAAATCTTCCTGAAACACCGTCAAATCTGGATTATGAATGGTTCATATGAAATGAACTTGAAGAGAGCGAAAATTCTGAGGTGAACAACTGCCATGTCTGAACATTCCCTGTATGCTTGACAATTCCATCATTTGCTAAGTGATTTAGCTAGAAGAGGTTGGTGTCTTCTGCTAATTGATGAACATATCGTATCACCATTATACAATCAGTGAATCACTGAAATGCTCCCTAATATTTAACACTATTATGTGTCGATCAACATGCCATTGCATCATGTATTTGAGTCTGTCATCTTTAGACTGTTGTTTGTTTCCCGTTATGAAAATTTTGGAGTATGCCATTTACAAAATTTTGTTTTCCATTTGACAATTTGAAGTCTGTGTTCTACAATATTTTGTCCATCTTCATAGTAGTGTATTGAAGTTTTCCATCTACATACTTTTGTCCATATTCATAGTTTTGTTTCAGAGTCTTCCATCTACAGACTTTTGTTGTCGAAACTTGAAGAATGACAACCATTATCCATATTCCCCCCTTTGTCAGCTGAAAGGTGAGAAGATATGGGTTTTCATGTGGATTACCTTGAACCAATTCACCATTGTATCATTTAGATTTAACTAACCCCCGTACCCACCCCCCCCAAGATGCAAGAGAGTACCATTTATATTTCAACTCAAAGTGGACATGTGGAAACACCCACATGTTATCTCATCCCGTGAGGGCCATGCTCAAAAGTTATGCCATAAGGGGACCACTGGAGTTATACTCTATAAGGTACAAAAAGACTATGTGCTACAAGATGAGTTTTTACTCGAGATTGTACTCTTCGGTAAAATTGATGTAATTTCTTGGTTGTTGATGTTCATTTCCAAGGATTGATCCACCCATAGTGAATCTTTAATCGTGTAGGCTTGTTTCTCTTAGAACATTTTTCTGATGCATGATTACGTTTTCCACAATGTTGACAAGGATGAGGATCAAAACATTGATCTTCCATATGACCAACTCTTTGACAATGTTGGCACTTAACAATTTGAAGCTTAATTAGAACAGGTGAAGACAAATTTTCATGAAGGAATCCCGCACTCACAAATTGTTGGTTTGGAGTAGTCTGGAATATGAAAAGTTAGATCATTTTCATATCCAAGGCCTGTTCTGTGCTTGTTGTTTCTAATATCTTCCCATGGTCTGATAATGGGTTTGGAAAGATTAGTTTGAACTGATTGCTTCATAATCTTGGAAGGTTGATTTACTAATTGTTGCATTGTTAAAAGGTTTTCTTCATTGGACTCAAAAGAAAACGCTTGAACTATAGGTTCATAGATAGCTTCATCTTAATTGGATATTGATTTTGGAGTTGACTTACTGAGTTTCTATTGCATATTTTGTTGATCTGAATCATCATTATCATCATACAGAGGATTGTTTTGAACAAAAACTAGTTCAGAATGTTGTCGATGCTGGAGTAGATTGAAATCATCATCTTAAAAAATGGTTATTAAGGATTCCTTTTCATCGCTAGATAATGAATTATTAGTCACAATATTTGTTTCACAAACTTGTACTAGGTCATATGTATCACAAGTGACATCGTTCATTTGCTTTTCAAGAAATTGTGGTTGAAAGAGTTTAATCACTTGCTCCTTTATTTCAAGTTGGGCTTGAAGTTTAACAACTTGATTTTCCAAATTTTCTAAGGGTCGTTGAATTTCTTTGTTGTTTTGATTATTTTGAAATCACTTTCCTCCTTTACCCATTATCACATTCGCTTGAACTTGCTTGCTTGCATTTGCTTGTTTTCACACTTGTTGTAATCACTCAGATTGCAAGGTTACTGATAATACGCATAAAGAATCATATAATCATAACAGAGACAAGAGGCAAGGATAGTAGGTTGAATAACAACTTTATATTACACAATAACACATGTGGGTTCATACATACATCAAATCGAACCAAGTTCATATCTGGTTCAAGAACCTATATATATGATTACAAAACAGTTACAAATAACTACTTGATGATGGTTTAGGTGATGGCGAATGTTCTGGGGTTGATGGGGTGGTCGGAAGGTTACCTGTCGGCATAATATTTTTGACTTCAGGTTGCAAGTCGACAGGGTTGTTGGTTTCTTCAGAGTTAAGGAGGTTGTCTATTTCTCTATCTATTGCCAGTGTTTCTATTTTATCATTTGTATCAAGATCAACTGCTCTCTCGTTTGCTTCATTAACCAGGGGTGGAAGATTTGTAGTAGATGGTATAAATGATGAAATTTGAGTTGCAACGACTTGAGATGATTTGTCAGGGTTTCATATGAATGATGATTTAATAACTCCCATAACTATCGGTTCTGGGGAAGCTTTTTGAGGTTGGTTGAGTTGCTGGGTGAGAAGTTGTCGTGAAGAGCTTGACTCGGTGAGTGAATGTGTAGTATTTATTTGTTGAGCATTGCGGAAAAGATTGGGAAGATCATTGATAAATTGCTGCAGGTCAACATCTTTATCGACTTTCTCTTTGAGTATTTCAGGTATTACATCTTATAGGGGTTTGATGAGGTAACATCGGTTGGGTTTGGTATCTCTTCTTGCACTATTCTGGTTGGAGATGGGGGTGGAGGAGTGGAAGTTAAATCAATAGAGTCGACTTCAGGGGGGTAGCGACTCTTACCTTTTTAGATTTTGCTTGTTTTGCTTCTGCTTCTATGAAGCGTTTGAATTACTTCTCGACTGATATTTTGTTCTTGGCGGCATCCTCCAATATGTCGGCAGTTCTGGCAAGTAGCTCTTCTTCATCATCTGACTCTCCTTGAAGAATGAGTTTGAGATTTCCCTTCCCTTTTGTTGGACTATCGTTCTTCTTCCGTGATTTGGATATTTCCTGAGCTATTGTTGGAGATTCTGCTTCGTCATAGCAATAGAACCAATGTTGTAATCACTCAGATTGCAAGGTTACCGACAATACACATAAGGAATCATATAATCATAACATAGACAAGAGACAAGGATAGGAGGTTGAATAACAACTTTATATTACACAATAACACATGTGGGTTCATACATATATCAAACCGAACCAAGTTCGCATCTGGCTCAACAACCTATATATATGAGTACAAAACAGTTACAAATAACTACTTGTCGGTTCAGTGAACCGACATGACCTATGAAGACCGACCTAATCTCTAGTTAGTCGGGTAACTAGTCTATTTGACTAACCAACCAGCTCCTCCAATAACGCTCTCTTGTATTTATGTCATGCTCGCTTGCTTATATGCCAATTTTAGGGTGACATGCACAACTGATTATATACCCAAAAATGTGTTTTACAATGATGTTGTAACAATCTTGATTTAGACCCAGAGAATGGAGAGTGTCGGGTTCAACCGAAAATGAACCCAATTACATATTCAACTTGACTCGATTTCAAAAAAGACAATTAAACTTGCAAACAAGGACTATTTGTAAGTTACAATTAATATTGATTTCATGGTTGAATTGTGATCTTTAACTTTGAATTCCTTGTCGATGCATTGAATCCTTGATTCCTTGATTGTGCGTTGCAGGTGCTTAATCACATATGCTTGAATGATGAAACTTGAGGTTTGTGTTTGCAAGTCTTTAACAAGTACTTTGATTGCCTTGAGTTGCATATCAAATGTGATGAAGGTTAAGTGCCAAGTATCCAAAAAGACATGCACCATACACAAGCAAAAAATGTCTTTGATCACCCTATTCCAATTTCGGGATGGATCAAGAACACATCCACCACTAAAATTTGATCTTTTATTAAAAGCTTTGACACATTTACGCTTGACACTCCAGAGTTCAAACGTTATCTTCACCCCTCCTTTTACAAGCTAAAAGCTCCTCCTCCTTAAAAAAAAAAAACCAAGTCTTCACCTAACCTTGCAAGCCTTCAACAATGAGCACCAAGTTATCTTTCAATTGTTTTTGTTGGAACCATTTCAATATTCCCTTTTGAGGTAAATGATTTAACTTACAAAAGTGAACCCCCTTATAACTCCCTTTTGAAATGAACTAAAAGTTCACTTTTAAACCTTAAATAAATACAAAAATCCCCCTAAATATAATCTTTTCAAGTTTTGAATGCACTTACTTCCAAATGAAGAAGTGTTTTATTTCAAAACATTAATAAATATATGTTCCCCTTTTATCAAATTTACAGTCTTTAAAGTCTTCATGCTCCCAGATCGGGGCATAAATAATGGATGTCAGATCGCTGTGAGGATGTGAGCACAGATCACGTGACGGAAAATTTTCACCATACTGCAAGTTCAAATCGTTGTTGCATTACACCATTTGTGGAATTAAGAGGGACATCACAAGATGAGTAGATCTTTGTTGCTAGATTTCATAGCTAATTGCTGGCAGGAGGTGTGCTTCAAGCTGCATGGAGAATTCGATTGCTGAGATGATCCTGACTTCACTAGAATGAGGGCATTTCACTATGTGGAGACACTGTTTGACGCCCACATGGACACAAATTGAAGGCAGATCTTGAAGGAAAATTGTTGGCATTTGTTGCAGGCACTTGAAGGTAGATCGTTGAAGGAAATTGTTGCAGGCACTTTTCATGATTTGAAGCTTGGAAGTAGCGCACCGATCACAACGGTTTGTTGAGATCGTGGAGAGGTCGTTGCAATGTGATGTCCACCTGGAGCTTCTTCAGATAAATTTTACAAATAGGTGTACACATTTTTTAGTATTTACTCAACACCATTACTTATCAACAACTTTCAAACCGAAACCTTCTCTAGATTTGTATCACTTAGATCTGTAGATTCTCGACGTACACTCCAAGTGCTTCATACAATTGTCATCTCACAACATTGGCTTCACATATTGAAATATGGATTGGGTCCTGGAATTTGCAGACACTTGAGTATAGATCTAAAGACATAAATAACCTCCAGTTGCTCAAATCAAAATTTGGGTTGGGTGAAGGAGAATCACTGTCACAAATTGAGGATTGTTATCACGTCATGATCGCCAAATTTTGTTGATTGCTCCGATTAATGGGGGTTCTGCTTTAGTTCACAGACCAAAGCCTATCTTATCAACTACTTTGATCACGAGACATTTTACAACTCACAGAATTTCTCTATTACACAGGATGGATCGATCTCTTCAATGGATTTCTATGTTAGAAACATCGTACACATGTTCAAGGATCAATGACCCACTTAAATTCAATCTTTAAACATGTGTTTAAGGATTGTAAAAGAAGTTCATTAATTTTTGTGCAAGATCACAGATCTATGGGTGTGAGCCAATAACCATCAGAAAACGATTTAGATATGATTCCAATTTATTAGAATTTTCAAAACCCAGATCTTTAATGAGCCAGAAACATACCATCTGCACGTGGAAGTAATAAGAAATGGAAAGAACTATGATTGTGTTATTGTAATTTTACATGCCGAACATATCTAAAATTGCAGAAAAAATTCTCTATATATCGTCAAATTTCAGATCTAGACTAACTTAAGGAAAGTTGATAAAAAAATAATTGTGCAGAATAGAACACAAGAAGCATGTGCCAAAATGCAAATTAGAATTATTAGATCTACCTTGATACAATTTGCAACAAATTGTAGGTCGGATACGTAGATCACATATCTCCTTACTCAATCGTTGCCTTGCATTTACCAACATATTCAAGTATATCTAGAAATAATTTGTTTGACTAGAAATAAACTCACACACTTGCATGGTGTTAAACCAACGAGCTATGAACAACTATCATAGCAAATCAATAACTCATCATCCATGAATGACTACCATGGAGAAATCATGCCCTTAAGACCAAAGGTGCTTTGATACCAAATGAAGAATAAGTGTCCCCAAACACATAACTTTATTCACGAGGAAAAGAGTAATTAAATCACACTCATTAAACTCTCTTAACATCTCATAGAGAAAAGAGCTTGTTTATATAGCTCAATCATAGACTAGAAAGTAGGAGTACAACCAATCATATAATCACATGGAAATGATAGGTGTCATTTACAGTTAAACAATCTTATTGAAATTCTAATTGCTCACTAAACTAATTTATTCTTTAATATAATTTTAGAAAATACCTAGAATATAAAACTTAGGATTAAGAGGTCTAACATAACTCATATATTACAATTAATATCTTTTGACCAACCCTCAGTGTTCTTAAACTTGTAAATGACATTCTTGTACAACTTTATTGTCGCGTCTCTCAACTCGAAAGGAACCTTTAACTATTCTAATATTTTCCAAAATTTATTTGTAGGCACTATATCAAAACATTTCTTAAAGTCCACAAAGCACCAAAGGAGGTTGAGCTTATTATTGCGACATTCTCCTGCAATGAGCATGAGAGTAATGAGGTGGTATATGGTGGAATGGCACCTTCTAAAACTGGCTTACCTATAACTCTTTTACCTTGACTTTCTAGCCATATGTGATGTTATTTTGCAAAATAATACCATATAATTTGGCTCAGAAAGGGCTAATCATAATGGTCCTATAATTATAGTGGTTTTTTTATCACCGCTTTTAAAAAATGAAAAAAGGTACAATGAGGCTCATAGTCCAAGGTTTATGGAAGCCTTACTTGATTGATAAGTTGAAGAGTTTGTGGATGTGAGAGATGAGGACAGATCTCCTAATTTTTAGGATTTCAGCTTGGTATCCTTTGATGTCCTTAGCTTTCCTATTTGCACGGTCTTTTATCCCAAGATCTATACCTTCTAAAGAAAAACTTCAAATTCCATAAAAAGGGGTTAAATGTTATCCACAACATTATTTGATTCATCAAGCTTCTTAAGATAGGAATTCCATTCCTTCAACACAATTATATTATTCTCTTTAGTTTTGCGAGTTAAGATTTGTTTCTAGAATTTCTTAGAATCCATCTTAGAGGTGTAAAAACTTCTCCCGCTTATTATTTATATATGTCCTTTTAATTTTTTTTAATGAGGGATTTGTACTTATTTATCTTGTCAACTTTTAGGGACTCCTTAACAACATTTTTTTTAGTCTCTTATTGCGATTTTATTCTAAATTTAATTTCTAGTGAATTTATTATGTTTTTAACTCGAAATCAATCAAATGTTTTTAGTATTAAATTTAATTTCAAGTGAGTTGTTATTATTAACATGATTAAATTCAATTTAAAGTGATTTTTATTGTTTTTTCATTTTAAAATGAAGTGGATTTTATTGTTTCAATTTAAAATGAATTCATTGTTTTTAATGTGAAATTTTAAATATAATATAATATTTTAATGAATTCAAATGCTTATAAATGTTATCTAAATTACACTTTAAATAAATTGATAATTTTTTTTAAATCGATTATAAAATGTGAAATGCCCCATTTTGACCTTACCATCTAAACTACTATTGCATGTGTATTATTTTATTATTGTGGAACATTGTGAGTATTTTGACACTATGGAGATATATTGACTAGTTTGCAAAATATATGTATAGATATATGTGTATGATGTTAATACCATGAATGATGGTTGAATTTGAATTACGTCTCTAGCATATAAAGTTAAAAGATGATGGGTGCATGGATACAATTTTAAAGTTGTGTCTAATAAATGATTATGATGCCAGATGCATGGTACAATATGATTACATTGTTGTTAGTATCATTGAAATATGTATACATATCTATGATTGCACAATATTGCACGACATTTTGTTGTGAGACTAACCGACAGGGTTAGAAGAGATAAAGGTAACTAAGCTCTACAAAATGGAAGTACATCGATGGTTTGAATTCCAAAAGAGAAATTATATGAGAATAAATTGTTATTTCTGTGAATGATTATTGTTATTATCATGATGTGTGGGATGGTGTGAGGTTTAAGGAAACTCAACCGCCCAAATTTGTTATTCGATGACAAAACCTGAGTACAACAGTCGTAATGCAGTCACTATGTCGATGTAGACATAGTCCCTTGTTCCATTAGGGGGGTGGAGGCATTACCCACCGCTATCCCTGAAACCCAAAGACATGGGAGGGCTCTATTATGATACGGTCCCCAAGGTGTGTGATGATGACTAATGGGTGCTTGCTGAGGAAGCTTGGTCGATGGAGTCAACACTTCCGTTTACGGGTTCTAACTGGAGTTACGTCATGTATTTGACGCTCCAGGGTAGTCCAACATAGGAAGAATAGGATGTGGAAGGTGGTTGTGAATTAAATAGGAGAAAGTAAGCATATAGAAATGTTGTGGAAGTTTTAGGGGGAAACATAATTAATTATGTGTGTTGAAAGCTTTGCTTGATTCTTGTGCGTATCTCAATATATTATGATTGTTCCATATGTAATTATGATCTAAGTTAATGAAAATGAATAGACATTTGCAGATTCATGTTTAAATATCTATCGACAGATAGTAGCTTGTGCACCTGTGTCATGTGTGATTGAGTACTATTAATGTACATACGCGAATTATGTAAGCATTAGCTATGCTTACATAGCTCGTCTATATATGTTGTATGAATTATCTATACCATTAAAAGTTGGGGTTGATATTTTGTAATTTCGACTAGCTACATTATAATATCATTATTTTTTAAGTTATGAATTGTTAGTTGTGATTAAGGTTAATGATTAATTATGGTCATCACTAAATAAAGGTTAATTAATGATTAATTGGACTATTATTAACTTCGTTAGTAAATATTAAATAGGTTTTAATTGTAACCAAGGTTTGATCGTTGATTGTTGGGTGTAATTATTAAATAAATGATAAGTGGATTCTAAAAGGGTATTAATTAGTAAATTAATTAAAATTATTAATTAAGTTTTAACTATAATACAATAATTTATATCAAAATTAGTTTCATATACAATATTAACAATAAATTGTTAATGTTATTAATTATGTTGCTAAATGTCATTTAATTATGATTTGTCACTTTATCAAACAATATTGATATCATAACCTATGGAAAATATATTTTTGAAGAATGGGTGGATGCATTATGAATTATCAAATTTATTGTATGATTAAATAATGGATATGTCAAATTAATGTTTCCAATTACACTATTAGTAAGAAATTTGCGATGTCAAGTTTATGTTAGATTACATTATTATTAAATTTGCTATATGGAACTTTACTTTTTAATAATTAGGTTATTTAATAATTAGACAATTTTTTTATTAGTAATAGGTGTGATGATAAAATCTTATTGAGAATATATTATCAAGGAACATAATGTCGGAATTTATGTCGAGTAAGGTGGTGAACCTTATTCTCTATAGAAGTGATTAATATGGCAGGTGACCCAAATAACAAGGGATTAAATAAATGTTATTTAATGTTGATAAGCCATATTTGACTAGTACAATTGTTATTAAATGATGATGATGANGTTAGTAATCATTGGAGGGAAGAGTTGGTAGGGGAGGAGATAAAAGGAGTTAGATGGGATTTTGAAGGGGATCTTGGCATTAAGGAAAATTTAGTAGAGGAGGCTAAACTTTTTAGAGAAGGGAAATCATTCATAACTGGTAGGGTTGGTTGTTCTCAAGTTTTGCGCTCGAGGGTCTAAGAACACAGTTCTTGGAGCTAGGAAGTCAGCGAGTCTTTCCTAGTTGGCAGGGTGGCAAACCAATTTGGTCAGTTGAGTTTTAAGGATCTACAACTATTCTACGATGGTTTTTTTTAGTTGCAGGAGCTTGCAAGGACAAGGTTGCAAAGACAAATCCAAGCTGGGAAAAACTACTAATCATAGGTATTCTTACTTAATGCTTTAGATTTTAAATTTTGAAAGAACATTTGCATGACACTATGCTTCAACGAATATGTTGTTTATTAATTTATATTCAGAAACTTTAAATTGCTTTAGACCTGGAAAAAAATCAGCGAAACTCTATTTGTTTTATACATGCATAGAGATTTTACATGAACAAATTGTTAAAAAAAAAAGGTTATCAGATTAAATTAGGACCAATTGATTAAATTCTTATTAATAAAACTAGGGACCTGGTTAGGTCCCTACAAAATGAAACTTTAAATTAGTTAATAATGATATTGACGATAATGTAATGTTGGTTTTTAATTGTATTTAGTGTTTGTATGTGATGATATTACACATGTTTCATATAAACATATTTTATCATTATAACATATATACGTAATATTTTAATTGCCAACAAATATTTTAGTTTGTAATTGTATTAATAAAATTATAACTTTACATAAATTTTAATAATACTAACATATTGCATACTTTATGTAAAGTATGAGCTTCACTTTCCAGCGATATGCATACCAATTGATAAGAGATAGTTTTCCATCCCTTTTTCACTCTATTTAAAGAGAATCACTAAAGACAGACAAGGTAATTAAAATATGAAAACAATGTGAACAACATTGTATGCCAATTTTAACCCATTTTCAATTTAAATAAACATAATTGAACAAATAGATATTACAATATAATATAACATCAACATTGTAAAAATTTAGGTACTTAACTTGGCTACCTTGGGGACTGAATGCCAATGACAATGTTCCACCCAACTGTAGGCTCTTCGATGGCTTCTACTTTGTTCATCCGGAGGCCGCCCCCAAGCTGGGCAACGATTTCCACTTAAACGATGGGCTTTGAAATTGAACTTACAAAGCTTTTCTAATAAGGCTCATTTCACAAACATCATTTCCCATGCAAAAAATTTCAAGGCTTGACCCGTAGCCTTAGATCTGAACTTTCAACAACTTATTCGTTGATAAAACAACCCAACATTTAATTAGTCAAATTGTCATAAAAGGTCTGAGGTTCTATATAAGAAAAATAAGCCCAATTTAATTGTAACTCAAATAAGATGGATCCTGAGTGGACTCACTAACCAAAGTGTTGATTCCTAAATTTAATGACCATCCTAGAAAGGATTAATGGCTTATTCATCTAATGTGCAATCACTAAATTAACTTGCCAAGGGAGAGCTTGAAAACTCTATTAATCATAATGCATGCGCATAGATAATAATAACTATAGGAAATGCATATTGCTTCCATTTACAAGAATATATCTACAATTACCATAACAATTCTTAGTGTTGGAGGGACAGTGGTACAACCTTATCAGAAATGGATTCTAGTAAAAACAAACAAAAGAAAACAGAGGAATTAAATTCATAGCCAACAATAATAGTTCCAAGAACTTGTGCAATAGTCAAGGCCCAACAAGATAACATACCCAATAGTAAAATAATACCTCAACAATTGCAACACAAAGTAACATACCTAATCATAGAATGTCACCACATACATAGTAGCAAATGTTACTTTTGCAAGCAAAACTTAACTTATGCAATTAAAGCAATACTGCTCTGGAATTGCCAACAAGATAATGCTACAACTCTGAGAACTTAGATAAACAAAAATGTTTTAAAAAATGGCAATAGCTATTTCAGAGCTCATAATAAACAAAAAATGTTAAAAAAAAATGGGAATAGCTCTCTCAAAGCTCAGACAATCAAAAACGTTTTTTTAACAATTGCCAATAGCTCTCTCAGAGCTCAGATAACCAACAATGTTTATTTTAAATATAAATTTTTACAAATGCCAATAGCTCTCTTAGATATTTGATAATCAAAAACATTTTTTAACAAAATGGCAATAGCTCTCTTAGAGATCAAATAAACAAAACCGTTTTTTTAACAAAATGCCAATAGATCTCTCAGAGCTCAGATAAACAAATTTTTTAAAGCAAAGTAATGATAGCTTCTCCCTAAGCTTTGAAAACATAATCCTTCAAGCAAAGTAATTATAGCTTTTCCTTGAGATTAGAAAACACAAATGTTCAAGTAAAATAATGATTGCTTAAAAAACACAGATGATAAAACGTTCATTTTCCCAAATGAAGAACATTTCAAAACTCTCCTTGCCAAGTCCAACCTTTCCCCAATTCATTCTCAAAAGGAAAAACTACGACACAGATGCAAAACCTAATGGAGATAATATAAATATGATTTCTTTTGCGAAGAGAAATACTCCAAATACAAAATGCAAATGTAATAGTCCTTTTGCAAAGAAAAACACCCTAGATACCAAATACAAATGCATTCCTTCTGTAAGGAGAAACACCCCAGATACCAACTACAAATAGATACCTTCTACCCAAAAGATCACCTAGATACCAAACGCGAATACCTTTCTTTTGTAAAGAAGAGTATCCATATATCAAACACACAAATCTTTCTTCTGCCTTGAAGAGCTTCTAGATACCAAACACAATTTCTTTCCCCTATCCCCCAGAAGAGCATCCTGATACCAAACACAAAAATGCCCCCTCGAGCATGAGTTCTCTCCCCAAGAAGAAGAAGTGTGGTTTGCCCAAAAAGAAAACACATCTCCTTACCTTACACCCGTTAGCAAGACATATGCGTCTTCCGTTTCTCCCTTGGAAACACGTGCCTCACTCTGTTCTTACCATTTGTAGTTTGTCTATTTTCAAGGAAGAACACACGTTTTGTGAATTAAATTAGGTTTATGCTTGATCTTCTTTATATAGTTTATACTATTTGTGGTTTATGGTATCACATCATTAATTAATGGTTTCAAATAATTTCCTCTTGACACAAATAACCCACCATTTGCTGAGATAATGATTATACCATAACTTTAAATTGTGGCCTTTGGATTGTTGTTTCACAACCTTTATGGCTATTAAGGGATATATGAATAGATGGAGGTGTCCCTTTGGTCTCATTAACATGCCAATAACCTTCAAAGATCCATGAACGAATAACTCTTTGTTTATAACTTGATTACATTTTGAAATACAACAAGACGCGGATGAGGTATTTAGAACACATTGAAGTTGTGTTGCTAGAGTGGAGAAAGCAAAAGCTTGAAGGAAACTTGGAATAGGACTTGTTTTCCATGAACTCTTTTGCTTACATAGGCTACATTGCTAACAAAGATAGACTACATGTTGAGCAAGTAAACTAAGATCATTCAACATTTTGAGTAACCCAGATGTTAGCTGGGGAAGCTTAAACCCTAGCACAAAATAAAATGAGTTACAATGTCTTATTTATAGAACATATTATAGATATATCAAAACAAATATCCGTAGCTAGAGACCCATATATATATATCGCTGGATAGATGATAGACTTTTTAAACCTTTGCAAACAATTTTACTGTGATATCCATTACGGTCCTTAATGCTTGTCAAAGAGCCATTGAAGCTTATTAAGAAAAATGGATATTAAACAAATATAAATAATAGAACTAGACATTATCCATTATCCATATGACAATAGAAGTACTCTAGTCTATATACCCAATTTGCCTCGAAAAATAAACTAAAGCTTGAATGTTTGCACAAAGTATTCTCATAGAAATTACGGGAAGTTGAGTAATCATTGTTAGAGCAATAATCCACCTTAGTACTATGATCATACAACTAGGACACATTTCATTAGCTTTCATGCTATATCATATGGTCCAAACTTAGGCTATGATTGATCATTTATTGTAGTTGAGGCACTCCACTTTGATCATCCTGACAGTTGAGGCACTCTAGTTTGATCATTCTGACAACCCAGGCGCCATCATTAATGAAAGGTCTGTCTTGGTGCACTCCCCATCCCTTAAATCAGGGAACTTGTTTGACCATGGGCGCTAGTGCATATATGTAGTGGTTTTTGGCTCTCCTTGGGTATTTATTGCTTCCTAGGGACTCTCCCACTCACCCATGTTCACACTAGCATTTGTGTTTGTTCAGTATGGTTTGGGAGCTCATTGGTCTACCTAGGGGGGTTTAGAGATCAAATCCTAGCCTAACACATGTATACATCCAAATGGCCTCCATAGGCTAACGATTTTCTCCCAATGTATTATATGTATGTACCATACATATCTACAAGTTGTACACTAATAGAAACATCAGTTATTAGCACCATCTATGTGTGTTATTTTGCTCTCTTTTACTGTTTTCTTGCATATTTTGTGAATAAATTATATTGTGAAGATTGACTTACCTCCTAGATCTCATTATGAAGAAATTCCCACATGGTATCAAAGCTCTTTGTGGAGTTGCAAATCAAAACCAGAGTGTTTGAGTTGTTGTTTAGGGCATTTTCCAGAAAATTTGAGTGTTTGCATTGCATGTACAACAATGTTCTGTCACATAGTGCACAAGAAAAAATGGCGCAGACTCATATATTGCTCACTCCATTCAACTATTTCGAATGGAAGGTCGAAATGGTGATCGAACTAAGGTCGAAAGGCTTGTACATAGTTACCATGGGGACTGAGACCGAGCCCAACTCTGATGTGGAGAAATCGAAGTACTTCAACATAATCGATGACGCTTTTGGAATGCTTTGTCTTAGCATTTCAGGAGACCTTCTCTTCCATGTAGATAGTCTTGGCACACCTAATGAAGTTTGGCTCAAGCTTGAGTCACTATTTGGGAAGACTGATGAGATGAGAGGCCACCATATCGAAAATGAGTTGATCTCACTAAGGCCAACTCACTATGAGAGAATCCAAGGCTTCTTCACTAAGTTCAAATCGTTGGTGCTTCAGCTGAAATAGTGTGGCATAGAGAAGAAAGAAGAGAAACCGATCTTGTCTATCCTTTCGAATCTAGGGCCTGAATATTTTGTGTTTGTCTCAACATTCCATACAGGCAAGCTAATAGTTCGAAATTGGAGAATGCCTTCACTGACAGACTTCATGGAGTCTTTGACTCAGGATCAAGACAAATTAGTGCAGATGGGTACCATCAAATCATGTAAGGATCAAGCCATTGTGGCCGGAGTTTCAAATCTAGCCAAAGGAAAGAAGAAAGCCAAAGATTCAAAGCAACAAAGAATGAAGGAGAAGAAACATTCAGATACAGAAAGATCAAGTTCAACCGATGAGGATTCAAAAGCCAGGAGGGTGAAAAGTAAGAGAGAGAAACCTAAATGTGATTATTGCAGAGTTTCACATCATGAAAAATATTACTTCACAAAGAAGATGGACATCATGACCAAGCTCCTTGAAGAGAACAATATTGATGTTCCAGATTTTGCTAGAATAGAGGAGCGCAAGCCCTCCTTGAAGCAAGAAGATGGTAAGCACTTGTATACTTTGGGTGAAAGGGAAAAACATGTTTCTCATGTATATGTTTCAGATGAATTTGTTACTGATTTACAGTCTGATATATCAGAATCTGAAACCTCCATCCCTTCCTTGGAAGAAACCCCAAACAGTTCACCCAAGTCTCCTCCAAAAACTAGTCATTTTACACTAGTTTCTGACTTGTCTTCTGAAAGCTCTTTCCCACTCCATTTATATCCTTCCTATTCTAATTCTGAAGGTGATATATAGGTTATGATAGTCATAAACCCATTTCCCCAACCATTTGATTCCCAAAAGGCCCAACAACCCTCAAGTTCACTAGTTGGAAAATCTCAAAATTGCCTAGTTTCCAATACTATGTCACTTGTGTATGTTGTTTTCATGTCTTGCATATCATTTATTGGTTGGACATCCATGTCATTGGAATTCGTGGGACTGTTGTTCCGTATGTATAGACTTGAGCTCATCACCTATGGTTCAAGTTTCAAATCTCTAGACCACCCAAGTTCACTCAACTGTGAGTGTGAGCTAGTTTCCCACTCTTTTCCCACTATGGACCCATTCACTCATGGAGACATTATACCTCTGATATTTTCTAATGTATATGACCTCTATTATGATATTTTGAGACTTCTGAGCTTTGTTACAGAGTTATGAAGGTGCTTCATCAAATTGGGAAGAAGATTCATGGTTTAATTCATGATATGGAAGCTACACATGAGGTAGGTTTTGTTGAATCTTTTGATGCTCTTTGGGAAAGAGTTTGCAGATATATCTTTTCCATTATTAATTATGCTTCCAGATCAGAGTATGCTTGCAACAAAAGACATCCTTATGATGCTCCTCCATCAGCAAATGGTGACCTTCAACGGGCCTCTCCACATGTTCTTTGTTTACAACACATTGATACATTGGTGCATGATCTTAGAATCCACAACATCTTCACCATGTCTATCGCCAAGAAGTTGTTCATCTAGATCATTCAAGTGAAGAAGAAGATCCGCTGAATACCTTTTTATCATCGGTGTGTCATGTCCATTCTTGAGGGAGGATTTTCGCCACGAGGTTTTGCCTCTTTCCTTGTTTTAAATGGACAAATAAAATTTTTTGTTGTAAGAGGTGACTTGAGCCTTAATTTCCAAGGCCTCAAGATTCATTTGGTATAAGTTGTACTAAGTTAGGCTTAAGGGGGGGTGTTAAAGCAATAATCCACCTTAGTACTATGCTCATACACCCATGACACATTTCATTAGCTTTCATGCTATGTCATATGGTCCAAACTTAGGCTATGATTGATCATTTACTACAGTTGAGGGGCTCCGCTTTGATCATCCTGACAGTTGATGTGCTCTATTTTGATCATTCTAACAACCAGGTGCCCTCATTAATGAAAGGTTTGTCTTGGTGCACTCCCCATCCCTTAAATCAGGGAAGTTGTTTGACGATGGGCGCTAGTGCATGTGTGTAGTGGTTTTTGGCTCTCCTTGGGCATATATTGCTTCCTAGAGACTCTGCCACTCACCCATGTGCTGACCCACACCTATCCTGCCCTCATTTATGATCCATCATGCTCCAACCATGTTCACACTAGCATTCGTTACTGTTTGGTATGGTTTTGGTGTTCATTGGTCCACCTAGGGGGGGTTTAGAGGTCAAATCCTAGCTTGGAACATGTATGCATCCAAATGGCCTCCATATGCTAACCACTTTCTCCCAATGTATTATAAGTACGTACCATACATATCTATGTGCTGTACACTAATAGAAACATCGGTTATTGGCATCATCTATGTGTGTTATTTTGCTCTCTTTTACTATTTTCTTGCATATTTTGTGAATAACTTAGGTTGTGAATATTACCTTAGCTCATTGATCTCACTGTGAAACAATTCTCACAATCATCAACTCACATTTCATTTCTGCACCTAAGGTCCCATGATGACATCTGATCGTCGTAAATTTGACTCTCGAGGCTTCACTAGCCTCTACCCGCACCCTAGTGGATACCACTACCCTTTTTCAACTCTAGTTGCCTTGCACATTCAATATAATTATTAAGTTCAATAAAATCACATTAAGATATGCATGATAAAGGAATAAGGGTAGAGGTGTTACATACTCTCCCCCTTAAATCAAACACCGGCCTCGGTGTTTCCAATCTCTTGCAACCTCCGAAACTTGTCTTCCACATCACATGTGCTTCCATAACAAGTGCACCGCTATTTCCATATGCATATGTAATATTATTTAGATAAAAATGAGGAATGCATAATAAAAGATAAAAAGCATTAACGTAATACTAATCCTTAGGGGAACCAAAACTGGATTAGTATATCATTGAACATCACATTAATCTCAAAGTAATATTTTTATTTTAATATATTTAAAATTAAATAAAATAGGTTTGTATGTTATATATAATTAGAACCACAAAATCGTTACATCTTTTTTTCTAAGAAACTAACACAACAAAACAGTCCTTATAAAATCCAACCTTTAATTATTTTATACTAACACAATTTTTAAACTAACAACTACATATATGTATATTTTCCTTCCATAATTAACAAAATGCATACAAAGAACTAATCTTGTTATCAAAAATATATTTGCACCTATTTTTTCAAACAACAAAAAATGGTTACCTTACCCAAGGAAGCCACATTCTTGTTTAGGTAGTGGGACATAACTTCCTTGTATCCCACTCCCTTGCTTCGCATAGGGTGTGGGACATACTACTTTTCCCATCTTGTCCAAAAGGTAGGAGAAAAGGTCCTCTTCCTCTTGTTGGACTTAAATTGGAAACCTCCATGAAAATCCATAATTTGGGCCCAAGTTTCGTCAATGTTTCCATGCCAATTATTGAATTCAACATAAGGATAACATGGAATTTATGCATCAAATTGTAACAGATTTGTACGTTTTGAAATTTTAATGTGTTTTCTGGTAGAATTAAAAGTACAAATGTATATACACCATCACACTGGAAGAAACTAAAACAATGAAATGGTATGTGTAAAGGTATTTACATTCTTTTCCTCCAAGAAACCGACACAACAATGGGAGGGTCTGTACAAAGGCACTTACATAATCACACTAAAAGAAACTAAATGGTATGTATAATGTATGTACATCCTCTTCCTGCATGAAATTAACACAACAAAAGAACCCATATAGGATCCAAAGTTTAGGCATTTTTTTATCAACATAATTTTTTTAACTAACTACATAACCTATTCCTTCCATTTTTGACAAAATGTAGATAAAGGATGGACCTTTGTTTTCAAAAAATTTCCAAACATCAAGCTAGTCTACCTAACCAAAGAAATCTGTTTCTCAATGTCCATTACCCAAGAAAAAGACACTCTTTTTTGGGGAGTGGGCCACAGCTTCCTTGAATAACTTTGCTTAACTTTCCAATTTCCACTTATTGGGTAAGGCTCTTCTTTGGTGGCTTAAAAAGTGAGAGAGTTGTAGATGCTACTCCAATAAGTAATTACTTGGGATTCATTCATCCTAATATATTGTTGTGGGGCATGCCTATTATATTCATTAAAAATAAGAATGGATTATGGAGACTTTGCATTGCTACCGATAGTTAAACAAAGCCACGATAATAATTCCATGTATGTTACCAAGGATTGATGATATTTTATATCAAACGAGAGTAGTGACAATGTTTTTTAAAATCGATTTGAGATACCATATCAATTAAGGATTATCCTAGAAGAAGATATACCTAAGACGACATTCAAGATGCATTTTTGGCCATTTTGAGTTTGTAGTGGTGTCATTCAGATTATGAATAAAACTGGTGTGTTTATGAGTTTAATGAATGGGGTGTTTCGAAAATAACTTGATAAGTTGATGATGATATATTGAATAAAATTGGTGTGTTTATGAGTTTAATGAATGGGGTGTTTCGAAAATAACTTGATAAGTTGATGATGATATATTGATATATTCAAGTACACAAGAGGAGCACAAAGAACAACTAAGGTTGATATTGTAGTGTCTAAGGAAACATAATATTTATGATAAACTCTCAAAATGCTCATTTTATGAAGCAACGATTCATTATCTGGTCACATACTCTTAAGAGAAGGATTTTTTGTAGACCCAACAAATATAGAAGATATATTGGAATGGCCAATAACCACGAAAGCACATGAAATACAAAGTTTTATGGGACTATAGGGTCATTACAAAAGTTTGTAGTTGTTAAAAATTGCAAACTCAATTACAAAATTAAAAAGGAAGAATACAATATTTGTATGGATAAAGCAATGTGGATGAGTGTCCCAAAAGCTTAAGCATTTATTGACGATGACTTCTATACTAAAGGTACCATATATGGATCAAGAGTTTTTAGTATGTATTGATGCCTCAAATGAAGGATTGGGTGAAGTGTTATGCAAGAAGATAGGGTGATTACCTATGCTTAAGAAAAATTTAACCAAGAAAAATATGCCACACATGATTTGCAACTTTTTACAATAGTGCATGCATTAAAATTTTGGAGACATTTAGTCGGAAGGAAATTTGAATCAAAGGCAGATCATGATGGACTTCAATACATATTTACCCAAAGCACTTTAAATGCTAGACAAAGATGATGGGCATAATTATCGAGTGAATATGAATTATATAAATTATATTAAATGCAGTGTAAATAAAGCAATGGATTTGTTAAATAGAAGACCACACATTTTCTCACTTTTTCCATTGAGGACAAATTTGCACGAAAACATATTGAAATTGTACATAGATGAAAAAGAGTACTTATTAGTTAAACATGGTTTACAAAATGAGGTGATGGAGATTCTAAAATATGAACGATAACATTAAGTTAGTATGGTATATTGAGATTTCATGGAAGGACCAATGTGTCACCAAATAAAGGAATTTTGTAGCTTGATATTAAAGATTTCTCACGGGAATTATATTTTGGCTCATCCAAAAGTGAAGTAAATGTATGCACATTTAAAATCATTATTCTTTTGAAATGAAATGAAGAAATAAATATATGATTATGTGGTTAGATGCTTTGAATCTTATTCAGTGAAGGGTGAGTATAGACATTTTCTTGGATTGCTACAACCACATGCAATGCAATTATTAAATCACAGTGAGAAGTAATATCGATGGGTTTCATAGTAGGATTGTCGACAACATTGTGAATACATGATTCTATTTTGGCAATGTTTGGTAGATTTGTTGGACCTAGGATATTTGGTTAATTTTGGTCTCTTGGTTAATTTTAGTCTTTAAGTTTTGGAGCCTGTTCGAGGTGTGAACAGGGCTGCGACAGAGTGGGTGTTGAATTGATTAGCTCTGAAATTTTGGGCAAAATTTGGGGGAAAAGTAATGGTATTGACAAAGTCCGATGGAAAAGTCGGTGAGTTAGTTAGATGGTTTGTCCACTTTTGGGGTAGCAGGCGCGGGATGTAAAGTCGGTCAGTATCCTGGCTATAAAAATGTAATGGGTTGGTATTTTTGGGGTTGGTTGAAGTCAAGTTTTGTAACGTCGATAGAAATATTTTGTATTGTTATGTTGAAGATGAATAAGAATTGTGAGTATATTGTCGATCCACAAGTTGTGTGCACGAACTCAATGTAATGGGGATTGTGGACGAATGTCTACAGTTTGTGTGTGCAGACCAAATATTTCGAACTATGACTCTTGCTAATTAATGAGCACTTTTGTGGTTTTCCCCGTCTTGGGTTTCCACGCTAAATCCCTTGTGTCGAATGGTGTATGGTGAATGTGTGTGTTGTTTTGTGTATTGCTGCGACCTGTGATAATGTGTTAGTTTCTAAATAAGTAATCAGATCGATAAAGCTTCAATTGGTTTTACGAATATGTTTAAGTTTGAGCATGGACTGTAATATATTGTCATGGTAGTTATTATGTTGATGTCGTTTATGTCAATGTCTAGTAAAAGAAGATCCCCTTCCTTAGTGCATAAACCTGGTTCCTAGAGCTCCTATAGGTATCTCGAGTAAGACCTCACTTGTTTCGTAGGTGTTGTCAACGGGGTTAAACCCTGTTGGGATGATACCTTGGGTCTTTGTTGGTCTGGTCGAAGTTGAACTTGGGTTAGTCGAGATTCAACCAACAATATTGTAAAAAAGCACTCATTTAGAGTAAAAAAACTTATCACTAACTTGAAATGTCATAAGTATTTATAAGTGAAATTGTAAGATTTCATGGTAACCCCAATTTTGGTTTTTTTATATAGGGGATCAATATTCATGGGAATGATTTAAATGGATTTCCAAGAATCTCTTAGAACTCAACTCAACCTTAGTACAACATATCACCCCAAGATGGAATATGTCTGTGATGATTATATAAAAAGGTGAAATCAACTTTTGGAGGATATGTTGGATATGTCTGTAATGGATCAACAAAACCATTGGTAGGAGTATTTATCGTTAGTAGAATTTGCATAAAACGAAAATTATTAAATTTCAAATAAAATGACAAAATTTGAAATTTAATATGGTAGGCCATGTAGAAAATCTTTCAGTTGAAATATTTTAGAAGGAAAACTCGCTGCTGGACCCAAAATGATTCAAGTTATGGAGGAAGAAATGAAAATAATTTGGCGAGAATAAAGTAAGTGCAAGATAGACATAATGATTATGAATATGAACACATAACTGATAGAAGTTATAAGGTGGGAGATACAGTATTCTTGCATGTTAGACCACAAGAGAGATCCATTAAAATTGGGAAGGGATCCATTTCATCACCGAAGTATGTGGGGCCATTTTTAATCACTGAAAAGTTAGTACTAGTTCCTTATTGACTTGCATTACCACCATCTCTCTAATGTATGCATGATGTTTTTCACACCTTTTGTTTACTTTATTATATTTTAAACATTTATTTGTTATGGACCAAATTCCTAAAATATGAGAGAGAGAGAGAGAGTAACCAAACTCCTTGAGAGTAAAATAAAGAAATGAAAAAGAAGCCTCTTTGAGGGGGAAACCTCCTTTTACAATGTATCAAATGCACAAGAAAGGGTGATGTTAATGTGATCTCTAAAACTAGGTCCTAGTCGACCAATAAAGACAATACTAATATAATAATAGAAATGCAATCTCACTATATATAGGGATTAACATGCCCTCCCCTTCAAACTAGTGTTTTCGTCAACACTTCATGATTAAGTATGGATGTTTTTCCATGAAAAAATCACCTTTTCATGTTGCATCTTCTATTGGCAAGTTCTTCCACTTGATGATTTACTCAGTAATTGTTTGATTTCTTAGTTTCTTGATCCATGTGTCAAGGATTGTTTCAGGTATAGTATCATTTTCTCTTCTTCATCAATCTCTAGTGAAATATAAAGGACTAGGCTCTTTTCTCCAACTACTGTTTTAAGGTAAGAAACATGGAAGAATGGATGTACATGTGAAGACATAGGAAACTCCAATTTGTAATCCTACTTACAATACTTTGCAACACCCTATAGGGACCATATTAATTTGGATGATAATTTATTTTATTTATTTTGTTGCTTGAGGGCCATATGTTTGTATGGTTCTAGCCTAAAAAATACCCAGTCCTTTACTTCAAATTTATTTTCTCTACGATGCTTATATGCTTGTTATTTCATCATATTTTCTGATATAGTAAAGTTGTCGTTCAATAATTTGAGAACCTCTAGTTAGTGCTTTATGTGATCCCCCATTGCTTGAACCTTAGATTTATCTTTCAAGGATTATGTGATGGATGGAGGATTATAACTATAATGTGGGATGAACTTTGACATTTTTTACAAAATATGGATAGATGTGTTGTACCACCAATTTGTTAAGGGAAACCACTTTAACTATTGTGTTTTTTTATTNATACAATCTCACTATATATAGGGATTAACACGCACTCCCCTTCAAACAAGTGTTTTCGTCAACACTTCATGATTAACTATGGATGTTTTTCCATGAAAAAATTACATTTCCATGTTGCATCTTCTATTGGCAAGTTCTTCCACTTGATGATTTACTCAGTAATTGTTTGATTTCTTAGTTTCTTGATCCATGTGTCAAGGATTGTTTCAAGTATAGTATCATTTTCTCTTCTTCATCAATCTCTAGTAAAATATAAAGGACTAGGATCTTTTCTCCAATTACTGTTTTAAGGTAAGAAACATGGAAGAATGGATGTACATGTGAAGATATAGGAAACTCCAATTTGTAATCCTACTTACAATACTTTGCAACACCCTATAGGGACCATATTAATTTGGATGCTAATTTATTTTATTTATTTTTTTGCTTGAGGGACATATGTTTGTATGGTTCTAGCCTAAAAAATACCTAGTCCTTTACTTCAAATTTATTTTCACTACGATGCTTATATGCTTGTTATTTCATCATATTTTCTGGTATAGTCAAGTTGTCATTCAATAATTTGAGAACCTCTAGTTAGTGCTTTATGTGATCCCCCATTGCTTGAACCTTAGATTTCTCTTTCAAGGATTATGTGATGGATGGAGGATGATAACTATAATGTGGGATAAACTTTGACATTTTTTTATGAAATATGGATAGATGTGTTGTACCACCAATTTGTTAAGGGAAACCACTTGAACTATTGTGTTTGTTTATCGGATACAAATCCACAAAGACACGCTTC
This sequence comes from Pseudotsuga menziesii, assembly GCA_001517045.1. Lineage (NCBI taxonomy): Eukaryota > Viridiplantae > Streptophyta > Pinopsida > Pinales > Pinaceae > Pseudotsuga > Pseudotsuga menziesii. Next base: position 420,107 of record LPNX010739066.1, read on the forward strand.
TAGGCATTTATTTGGAATATTAGTTTTCCCATTGGATTGAGGATGGTAAGAGGAGTCATAATTCAATTGAGTTCTCAAACAAAACAATATTTCCTTCCAAAAATTACGAGTGAAAATTGGATCTCTGTCACTTACAATAATCTTGTTGATTCCATGTAGTTTTTGAACTATTTCCACATATTCTACAACTACTATACTTGGTTTAAAATTATGATAAAGAGAGTAGAAATGAGCATACTTTGTGAGTCGATCCACCTCTACCATGATGACATTCTTTTGCTTAGATTTTGGTAGTCCAATGATGAAATCCATTAAGACTTCTTCCCAACATTGACTTGATTTGGCTAATGGTTGTAGAAGACTTGGTGTCTTGAGTGTCTCTCCCTTATTTCTATAGGTAAACCAAACATTATAGCATAAAATTTTGGACATCAGTTATAATACCTTCCCAGAAAACATATTTCTTGACACTGTGGTAAGTTTTCAAGAACATTGAATGTCCTCCTATAGGAAAAGTGTACAATTACAGAAGGACCTTTTATTTGAGTTGGGAATTATAACATAAATATCGGCAATTCTGGTACTAAATTGAATCATTCTTCCATACAAATTTATATAATTCACTAGGGTCCTCATTTAGTTTTTAATTTGTCATATGTATCTTCTAATCTTGCTTCCATTTTTTCCTTAGTTCTTTCACGTTGTTAGATTACTAAATGAAAATAGCATAAAGTAAGCCCTTCGTGTCTTCTTATTTCCTCAAAAGTACATTTGCCACCATATTCTGTTTTCATTTTTGTGTGGATAATTTCAAATTCATAACCTAACATATTTGTAATACATTTTTGTTGTTCTTTAGAAGATAATATTTGTTCCAAGAAGTACTTAATACTATCATGATCCATTCTTGCATTGAGGTGTCTTTCTATTAGGTAAGGGCACCATTTCTTAATTGCATGTAGTATGGGAAACGTTTATTTTCGTAAATAAATTTGAATGAATTTTTTCCTTTAAGTTGGAAAAATGTAATAGGAATTCCTTTATGGATTAAAATTGCACCAATGATATGCCCAGAGGCATCACATTCCATAATAAATATTTTTGTAAAGTTAGGCATGGTTAATACATGACTTGTACACAACATATTTTATGTTTTTCAAAATGCTTGGTTTCTTCTCAAGGCCATGAAAGTGTCTCATTTTTCAATTTAGAGTTCTTGATGAACTTGCAATAATAACCTATTAATCTTGAGAACCCTCTAAGATTTTTCAAGGTTTTGGAAATTAGACATAACATAATAGATTTAATTTTGTTAGGGTCCACTTTTATCCTTTCGTGAAATACAATATCACCCAAATATTCCACTTCCTGAATCCCAAAGGCACACTTACAAGGCTTTGGTTGTACTCGTTTCTCCTATAATAGTTTTAATATCATGTCAACATGTTGTATATGCTCTTCCCATTACTTGTTATTGATTAGTACATCATCAAAAAATACTAAAACAAATTTCCTTAGGAAGGGTTTAAAAATATAATTCATCAAGATTTGAAATGTGGAGGGTGCATTGATAAGGAAAAATGGAATCACTAAAAAATCATAATAACCTTCATGTGTTCTAAAGGCAATTTTCAGAATATCTTCTTGCCTTATTCTATTTTTATTATATCCATAATGAATATTGAACTTGGTAAATAAAATTGTTTCTTATAATTCACCTAATAATTGATCAATGACAGGAATACAAACTTATCTTTAATTGTCACCTTGTTGAGCTCTCTATAATTTTGACATGTATTATATGAACCTTTATTTTTATGAACCATCACAACTAGTGCAAAGAAAACACTTTTGGTTAGGTTTAATGATGCTAGCTCTAACAATTCTTGAACCATTTTTCAATATCACTTTTTTTTTACATATGGGAACTTGTAGTGTTTGATGTCAGGTGGTACACTTACTGGTTAAAAATGACTAGCATGATCATGATCTGGAAATGGTGGAAGAGATTTAGGAATCCGTCCACATACTTTTGGATGAATTGCAATAACTCTTTTTATATCCATGGGAATAGATGGTATAGATGCTTGGACATCTAGTCAGCAAAATGTGCAATTACACCATGGTGTCTTTTTTTAGCAAATTTTCCATGCTGTTAGTGCTTATCAGTTTAAATGGTTTTCCTAAAATATCTCTAAGTTTAGTTTCCTTTCCATCAAAGGAGAATCTCATGAAAAGTTTCTGAATATTACGAGGCATTATTCCCAATGGTTGTAAACATTAGACCCCTAATACAACATTACCATCACCAACTTGGATTGCAATCATTGGAATATCCAATAAATTCCCCCATAGTAATATTAACATCATGATGCTTTTAAAATTTTATGGTACCTCCATATGCAATCATTACTTGAAACTCCAATGTTAAAATTTTATGGTACCTCCATATGCAATCATTACTCGAAACTCTGGTGTTAGATATATAAAGCAATTGAGAAGTTTCACTAATTTGCAATTAATGAAATTATGGATACTACTAGAATCAATCAATTCTATTTCCTTTTTCATTTTGGTATATCATTCTATCTTGAGATTTTGAGGAGCACTAATGTCATCCAAGGCATCATAAGATGTGGTTGGATTAGTATCTTCTAGTTTTACCTCTTGAGACTATTTCAGTTCTAGATATTCTTCCTCTTCATATTTTTTAATGTCCCATGTGGCTATTAAAGGGTATGAAGTACATACCATTACATCTCTAAGGTTAATTAGATATTTTTAGCACAGTGGATTAGTTAAACAAATATTAAATTTCATTTTTCAAGATTTAATCACAACAAATTCCCTTTAATTGCCAATAAAATAAAATATTCAATAACTATTTCAACGATTGATCCAAGGGTTGGTAAGGATTATTGACACATTCTATAAAACTTTACATATCCATTCCAAGCCAATTCGAACATAAATTTCACCTCTAAAGTCCATTTACTCTTAATTTCATTTGTTTGTCACTTAACCATTGCTTATCAAGTCCAATGGCTAATCAACACCTAATAACATGTAAATCAGTTCTAATTACCAATTTCCAATTAATTAAACATTGTAATTATGAAAATGATTCCACAAAGACTAGTTAACTAGTTGTTCAATACCAACAACTAGTATTGCGCAAATTCGACACACAACCATGCCAATGAACCAAAAAGTGAACCTACATCCATTATACAAATATTTCAGCATGCACATACGTCAAAATAAAGTACTTTTGTAGATCTGATATGAATACATAAACTAATAATATTTCAAGTTCAATCAATACAACTAGTTAATAAACACTGCCAGGAATTCAATCAAGCCAATTGTAATGAGTTTTGAGGCACACAGAGGTGAAGATAGAGATATGAAAAATATAATTGTACAACATAATTAAAGTACCAAGAACAGAGAATATGGATGGACATTCATCTTTTACCAAAAACATAGATTCAAATCCAAGAACTAGTTAACAATTTCACCGCAGTGTACCCAATTTCCAATTTAACTTTCCAAATGTGAAATAAAGAGAAATATATGACTAATGTAGATCATGGAAATCATATAAGGGGACATGTAAAGTCATATCGTTGTAGCTTTCTTCCCATATACAATTCATTAAACAACTCACAAAACTAGTTAATTCTACTCATCTGAATTGACTTGTAATTCCAGGAATCGCTAGAATAATTAAATCCACAACTCATAGAATCATTTAAATTCCATTCCAAATATAAATAAAATGTTTTATCAGTCATAATAGAGGTATATCCCATTCAAACATTTTGTCAAACACTTCATATGCAAAGTCAATAATCCACTCAAAAAAATTCCATTGAAGGAGCTAAAAATTAGAAATTGATCTAGAATTTTGGTAGAAATTTATCCAACACTACCAAGAATCTTTCTCCTCACATTAACACACACATTTAAAAATTATTTTATCAGACATAAGCATAAAAAGAGCACTCAAGGATTTTTACAAATACCTCATGTTTCAAGTCTCCAAATTATGCCAAACAATCCAATCAAAGAACTAGTTTTAGAATAAAAGATAGAAGCATCAAAGAAAATGGTCTTAAATTGTTCCGAGTTTACTGTACCATAAAAATACACATTATATAATGAGCATGGAAAGAAATATCAGTTATGTAGCAGAGATACCAAAGAATTATTTCCTCAAACAATTTGTGCACAAAATCTAAAAAACTAGTTTCCAATTCCTTCATAAGATTTACTTGCATAAACAGACTGAATACTATGAGAAGTTTCTTCCACAAATAACTCATACATTTCATCAAACATTTCATGCGCATCCAAAAATAAATAAGATCAAAGCCAATTCAATTAAATAAACATAATCTGAATCACTTATCTTATCAATGCACAACTGGCATCATCTAGACCATGTTCCACCCAACCTTTGGCATTGCTAAGCTAGATCTCACTTTACTAGTCCACCCTTGTAAAATTAAATGAATCATATGATCATCAAGTCTGCAGAATTCAAATGGATAATTGTAGAAGAGAGAGAAGAAATTGATAAACTCAAATCAATAATCCATGGAAAATAAAACACTCATGAGACCAATAATTGGAATAAATGATATTCACCCATTAATAAGTATTAATCATCATATTTAATGAATAATATGTAATACAATGGTTATACATATAGTATAATTCAAATTCCTAAAGAGGCAGTTGAATCTACCAACTTGGACTGACTTAGGAACTAACGCAATGTGGGAAATATCACCACTAGATCTAACTAGTGCAACTTTGGATCACTAAAACAATTCACAACCGGTTAACTAAAGAGGGTAGGTGAGTAAATTCACCATACCTCCCTTAAATCATGCAAATTGGCACTAGAGAGATCGAGAGTGAACTAATTGATGTGAATTAGAGCATAACTGGAAATAACTAAATACCTACTGGAGTAAACTGTTGGACACTCCTGCATGGTGGCACTCCAAGTGGGTTCCTAAATTATAGGGATTGATCCTTGAAGCACCAAAATTCATGTAGACAGGTGCAGTAAGTGGTAGATGTCCCCTATATATGTTTCCCATGCACTTGTGAAGTGATAATGACCTCATAAGCTAGGAAAGTGTCAAATAGACTATGTTGTCAAAGGAAGGGGTCAAAGTTAGGATTAATAATCCTAACACCTGCCCCCCCCCCCCCCCCCCCCCCCCCCCCCCCCCCCCCCCCCCCCCCNGGAAAATCCTCCCTCAAGAATGGACATGAGATACACAAGAATTAAACGCTCCAAAATCCAAGTAGGTGTGAACTTGATTAGATGTTTGTAGGGATTTTATTCTTTGAGAGAAGAGGAATATGCTCAACTTGATCATGAACATAGATAGCTGTATAATATATTATGGGACCATGTAGAGCAATTGATATAATATGACAAAAGAGCAAGAGTGCTTGAGAATTTGAACCATGTGAGGTAAACCCAAGCACCTGATATGTTGTAGCTTTGAATATTGAACCATGTGAGGTAAGATCAACTCTTGGTGTGAGGATAAAGTGTCCAAGCAAATGCAAGAGGTCTCCATATTTACTAGCACTACGAGGAGATGAGCATGTGATCGAGCAGGAAGTAGGAGGAGGCCTGGGACCATGGAGAGCGAATGTTTGAGCTCCATAATATGATATAACTTCCAAAATATCCAATGATTCACAAAATTTAATATCAACAAACTCATAAGAAGAGACTAACATCGAATCCCCAACAATAAATTTGAAAGAGACTTTAGGTGCTTGATTTTTCACATCAAAACTGATGAGATCAATAACAATCATAACTAAGAGGCCTTGAAACTCTAACTTCAAACCAAACAAGGTGAGAGAAGCTCTAAGAATGAGGAAAAAAAGTCGCAAGTGCGCCATTGAGATGGCATATAAATAATTTTATCCTTCTTTAACAAAAAATCTGAGTATTGGTGCAAGTGATCAAGAAGGAATCCAATGGAATATTTGGACAAGTGAGGGTGGATGGACCACTTCCAAAATATGATATTTCTTCTAAAACATCCAAAATATCACTTCTATGCACACCAGTAATAAGATAGGAGAGAGAGGAATCGAATTTGTCTTCAGCTCCTTTGTTGTTGTAACTGTAACTTCAGAAGATATTCTTATGTATATTACTATTGTATATTGTTGTACCCCCATCAAGGATGTGTGTTTCTCCTTTGGGGATGTCATCATTGTGTGCAGTCACTAAGGTAAACCCTCAGTTGTATGTGAGGGAAATAGTCCCAGGTTAAATAAAGTAAAATGTATTTATGTGTATTCTTAGGTAGGTCGGCCCCACAAGTAACTTGGCTGACATAGTGGTTGAGTTAACAACTCAATGGAATAATATAAATAGAGATGCACCCTCCTCATTTGTTACACACTTCACTTGCTCTCTCATGTGCGCTTTAGGAGAGAGAGGAAGAGGATGCAGAGAGAGCTGTTTCAAACATATTTTTCTTTGGTTATTCTATCTTGTCATCTTATCTTTGTGAAGAAACTATTCTAAGGAAGTTTGCGGGGTTTTCTCCTTTATGGTTTCCTCAATGAAAATATTTGTCTTGTGTATCTGGTGTATCTTTGATGTATTGATGTGCTTTCTATTCTTTCAAATAATGATCCTAAGTAAAATAACTTAGAAAAAATAACATGGTATTAGAGCCACTCTTAAAGAAGGCACTATGTAGCTGAAATACATCTACAATGGAAGCTACTCGAAATTAGGGTTTCATGCCTGAAACCCTAGAAGACTAAATATAGTCATTTTGGTACTTTCGTTATATCTCAAGATGGGAGAAAGATAAGGAGCTGAAACTTGGACATGCCTAAGATGAAATCTTGTTGTACCTTGTGTTTGAGTTTTAGCCTCATATTCGCTATAATTCAGGAGATATGATTCCTCTATATCAAGGTTCCAGCCTCCTCCAAAATACAATCATAAACACGTGACATAGGGATAATGGATCTATCTAGGGATAGGAAGGTCCAAATGAAATTTCACAAAATGTGGTAGGTAGGGAACGAACTTTGGTTTCTCTAGTCCGTATTTCAGGCCTTGAAGGTGAAACAATGACATGTGGAAGTCCGTACAAGTTCTCTATGTTGAACATTCCCCAAAATAGTCACCTTGGGAAACTCAGCATAAGTCCCACTTGGAGAATCCAATTCTGCTCTATCCTGTGGGGTTGGAAAGAAGAAAAATCATGATATCTCAGTGTGAAGTTTCATACTGTAAGGATTCGAAAATTCAGAGATACAACAGAAGCAATATCAGAGAATTCTACAGAAGAAATTTGAGAAACTAGGGCTTCCTGTTCCAAGAGATTCCCACCACTATTTTCAGAAAATGAGTACATTGTACAAATCTCCTTGAAGAGGCCCATCTTTTTGTTCTTTCAAAAGTTTGAAATTCCAATTTTGGAAAATTAGGGTTTCTCTAACAAACCCTAGATCAACCATCTCTGGAACCAGGTCAGACACCTCAAATCGGTAAGATATAAATCCTTTCTATTTCCATTTGAGGTTCTTATTTCAAAATGACTAATATCACCCAGCTTGATGATAATATTGGTGAAGATGACCAAATTTCAAGCATGGAAGTATAGGATATCGATGACCCTTGAAGAAAATTACTTGGATCAGTTTATCTGTAAGGAAGTGTTTGATGTTGTGACGAAGAAGATGAAGAGATTGTTATAACCACCTTGAATTGCCTCCCAAGATCATGGGATTCATTCATTCAAGGAATGTGTGCCATAAGGAATTTGATTACCTTGAATAGACTCTTTGAAGAGTGCACACAAGAAGAAGCTCAACTCATAACAAGAGAAAAGAAGATGGGAGAAACTGAAGATCAAGCTCTCACGATTCAAAGAATATTCCTCAAGCGACGGGGAATATGAAGAACCTGTTATCCATCTCAGCATTTGGATGAAGAGGATAATGAAGCATAAGACTCTAGTTGTTCTTGTAAGGACATAAGGACCAAGAAGGAGTCTACCCACCAAACAAACAAAGATAAGTGTTCAATTGTCATTTCATGATATTGTTTGGTTGTGCATTTGTTTATATTCACTTGATATATTATGCATGTTTGTGTGTTTGCATTTATACTACTGAATTGCACATGATGGGTAAGAAGTCAATGATGTTGTACAACATCCCATTGCTACTTATCTAGATTGAAACCTCTTTGCTGACATATTAGGAGTAGTACACACTCTTAATAACAATGGGGTAGAAGGAATCTATAAGTTATTGTATGCGTAATGGATATGGATGAATGTTGTAGTATTGGCTAAGATAGTTGCATGACTATGTGACATATATTTGTCACTATTAATATGTTTTGGAAATTATGAGATTTTCCTAATCATGCAATTGAACATGACTTGTAGATCATTCTGAAGAACAAGTAACGACAGTTTAGAAGAGGAGCATGAAGCTCCTGGGGCTAGAGACACCATGGGAGAAGAAAGAGCTTCAGAATAATATAAAGAGAATGATAGATCCACCTCAAGAGATAAATAACATCTTGGGCACGAGAAATCATCCAAGACGAAGAATAGTTTGATGAGACTTCCAAATAAAGTAAGAGGCCTCAGACACACTCCAGTTATGTGACACTGTTGAGTGATATCATTGATGCAGATCCTTCCAGCTATGGAGAAGTAGCCAAGAAGAAAGGGAAGATGACTATGATCAAAGAGTACAAGTTGATAAAGAGGAATGATATCTAGGATGCAGTTTCGAGACCTGAAGGGAAGTCCGTAGTGTCTTCCATATGGATTTACAAGATATAGGATGCAACAGATGGAAGCATCGAGGGATACAAGGCAATATTCGTAGCATGAGGCTTCTCATAGAAAGAAGGCATAGAGTATGAGGCGAAATTTGCACCAATTGTGAGGTACGATTCCATTAGATCCATACATGCAGGTATGAGATGGGAGATACACTAGTTGGAAATCAAGACAACATTCTTGAATGGTGTAGTCGAGGAGGAAGTGTACGTAGAACAACCACTAGCATTCGAGACACATGACAAGCAGACTCATGTGTGAAAATTCAAGAAGCCCTTGTATGAGCTTAGAAGGCACCCATGGGATATCACATACAGTTACATGAGGAGCTTGAATATCAGCTAGAGTCATGGAGATCTTAACCTTTTCTACATGGTTGAAGATGAAATCCTATATAGGACGACAAGCTCACAGATGGGTGCAAGAGGAACTTTTCAACAAATTTCAAGATAGAGGATCTTGGTATCCAGTGACCTTAGATGGATACATAGAATATCAGTAGCAGATGAATCTACTTGTCACTCCAGTACATAATGTTTCAGTACATAGAATACGAAAGAAAGAGGGAGAATGATGCTCTACTTCAAAATAAGTGAGTGCAGAAGATCCTCAAGATCAACATGGTATAATAGGATGGACAACTTCATGATATGCCTAGGATTTACTCACAGTAAAGTGGATTCCAACCTTTACTTCAATATTGAAGGCAAAAGACTAGTGATGATCCTGCTATATGTCGATGACCTGTTCCTGACAGGAGAGGACAGACTCATTAAAGATGCAAGGAGGAGACTTGCCACTGAGTTTGAGATGAAAGACCTAGAGATGATACAATACTTCTTAGGCATGGAGGTGTGGCATAATGCGGATGGGATTTTCCTTGGTCAAGGAAAGTATGCAATGGATATTCTGAAGAAATTCAGAATGCTAGACCGCAAGGTGATAACCACACCTATGACATCTAACTTGAAGCTTCTGGGTGATGCTTCATCTGATTCGGTTGATGCCACATTGTATCGTCAGATGATTGGCTCATTGATGTATCTAAAGAATACAGGACCTGGAATATACTTTACCGTGAACACCTTGAGCCAGTTCGCAATGGATCTGAGACATGTTCACTTGGTTGCAAAGCATGTATCGAGGTACCTGAAAGGTACAATTGAGTATGGGCTCAAGTATGATATGAATTAGAAGAATAACCTGCACGGTTATGTTGATTCGTATTGGGCATGCAGTGCCATTGAGAGGGAAAGAACATTGGGTTGCTTCTTCAGTTTGATTTCCAGTATGATCTACTGGTTTGGTAGGATGCAGTCCTGCATGGCGTTGAGTACAGTCGAGACAGAATATGTTGCCACTTGCTCAACTAGTTGTGAGGTAGTATGTTTTTAAAAGCTATTATCTGATTTGATAGATCTGACTTGCATTTTTGTATGATGCAAAATAGAGTAATGAAGCTCTAGTATGTGATCTAGATTGAGGCACCTCGAAAGAGGGAGTGATACATTATAGCATAGATGGAGACATAGGTTATTCGAGTGTAAAAGTCCTAGCGAAATTTGTAGGTTGCTTGGATGTAATCAGTCTTGTAGGTTGTCCTCGGATGTAATCATTCTTGTTGAAGCTCGTAGGTTATCCTTGGGCGTAATCAATCCTTATGTGATTATATTTTATAAATATCCAAAATGGAGTTCAAGTACTTCAGAGAAAGACTTGGCGTTATCCAGGATGAGACCTCTAGCACAACTGGAGAGATGGGTTATCTGAGCGTAAAATCTTGGTGAAGATTTTGGGTTTCTTAGACATAATCAGTCCTGCAGGTTGTCCTCGGATGTAATCAGTCCTGGAAAATCTCGCATGTTATCCTTGGACGTAATAAGTCCTGATACATTTCTATGTTAGAGATAGCGAGAGACCAGAAGACACAAATGAATGATATCTCACATGGGAAATGAGAACAGGTTGTCTGAGCGGGAAAAATCCTGGTGAAGCAGGATGCTTGGATGTAACCAATCCTATAGGTTGTCTAAGTGTAAATATGAATCCTGGTGTGATACACTAGTTACTCAGATGTAATCAGTCCTAAGACAGGTTATCCGAATGTAAATATGAGTCTTGGCATGGTATGCAGGTTACTCCGATGTAATAAGTCCCAAGATAGGTTATTCGAGTGTAAAATGATACCTGGTGTGGTACACAAGTTACTCAAATATAATATGCCTTCTGGATTGTCCGAGTGTAAAATGAGACCTGGCGTGGCATGCAGGTTACTTGGATGTAATACGCCTTGAAGGTTGTTTGAACGTAAAATATCTTGGACGCAGGTTGTTCAGATGTAATAAGTCCTTGAGGTTGACTAGAGAACGTAAAAGGTATTGATGTAGCAGGTTGTTGGGTCGTAATCCATCCTTATATATATATATATA
>LPNX010739066.1:431564-446470 GCA_001517045.1 Pseudotsuga menziesii
TATTGAGTGTACTCCTAGGCGATTCTTGCATAGTAGATGTTATAGGTTGTCTTAATGACATATATACTACTATGTTGATAGAATGCTAGTGGTTTGCATTTGATATGTGCTCTGTGTACTTTGTGTGTTTATTTTGTTTTGTGTAGGACAAAAGAGATGATATGGATCCGAAAAGATAAAGGTAGGAAACACAGTTTATTATCGTGGCAGTGTAAAGAAGGTCATGGATTGCACCTATGTGATGATGATGAGTTGATGGTAGGAAACATGGATGATTTTAGGGGCGAATTTTATCCCATGGGCTATTTTTCCATGTTTTTCTCCAAAAGAAGATTAGCCATTTTGCATTTTTTGAAGCCCTGTTTCGCCCAATTTTGATGGGGTAAAATTTTTCACCCTAAAAATCACCAAATTATTATATAAATGATATAAAATGCTTGGAAATTAAAATATTTTTTGAAAAATATCTCCAAACATTTTATAGTTGGTGTTTTAAGAATTAGTAAGATTCGCCAACATTTATACACTTTTCAATAAGTATGGTTCCTTAAAATCATCCCTAGTAGGAAACATAGTTTATTACCATGGAAATGTAAAGAAGGTCATGGAATCTACCTACGCGATGGCAACGATACAATGGTAAGAAATGCAGGTTATTGCGGTGGCAATGTAAAGAAGGTACTGGACTGTACCTACATGATGATCTGATCCGACGAGAAGATGATAGGAAACACAGGTTATTGCAGTGGCAATGTAAAGAATGATCCTGGTCTATACCTACGTGATGGCTTGCTCGTGGATATGATGAAGACATATATGAGGTCTAGGCCTACATCCAACATGAAAAAGTGCTGGCTCTGTAGAAACTTCCTATGATTGATATATGCGACATACTGGACAAGATGAGAAAAATGGAAGCAACGACGATGATGAATCAATGACGATGACTAGATGTGTTGATGACTGTGGCGAGAAAATACCTTCCTAGTTAAGGGGGAGTGTTGTTGTAATTGTAACTTCGAAAGATATTATGATGTATATTACTATTGTATATTGTTGTACCCCCATCGAGGATGTGTGTTCCTCTTTTGGGGATGTCATCATTGTGTGCGGTCACTGAGGTAAACCCTCCATTGTAAGTTTGGGAAATAGTCCCCAGGTTAAATAAAGTAAAATGCATTTATGTGTATTCTTAGGTTGGTCAGCCCCACAAGTAACTTGGATGACCTAGTGGTTGAGTTAACAACTCAACAAAAGAATATAAATAGAGAGGCACCCTCCTCATTTGTTACACACTTCACTTGCTCTCTCATGTTCACTTTAGGAGAGAGAGGAAGAGGAGGGAAAGAGAGTTGCTGCAGACATATTGTTCTTGGGTTTTTCTATATTGTCATCTTATCTTTGTGACAGAACTATTCTGAGGAAGTTTGCAGGGTTTTCTCCTTTACGGTTTCCCCGATGAAAATATACGTGTCTTGTGTATCCAGTGTATATTTGATGTATTTTTGTGCTTGTTATTCTTTCAGATAAAGATCCTAAGTAAAATAACTTAGAAAAGCTAACATCCTTGAGCAGTCACTGGCACACTTTGCACAAAATTTAGGATAGAAGAATCAGTGGAGAATGACTGAGGAGGATGGAAGGATAGTTTTTATTTAACAATGGAGATTAAAATGTCTTCTTCTGGATCAAATGTATGAGAATATGATATATCATAGATCTCATGAACTTTTGGAGCAACATGAGAAGGAGTCACTGCAAGGATATTTTCACCAATTCGAATTGATTGAGTTGAATATTTTGCTTCTTCATCTTGCACAACTTCATATTCAGGAGAAGTAATGGAGGCCATAGGATATTGCAAGGATATTTTAGATCCACCCTTCCAATGCTCTGTTCTAATATCTTCCGTTTGCTGTCCAAATGCTCTGTCCAATATGGACCATATTTCACTTGGGAATTCAACAACATCAATGAGATAGTGCATCCTTGGAGGAATGGATAGACGCATGGCTCCATATGCTCTGTCATAGTCATTGAACCAAATATACTTCTCATCATCAGATTCTAGCATTTCCACAACTCCAATATACATATCAAAGAGCCCATGGCTCTTGAGATATGCAACCATCTTCAATTTCCACTCAGGAACATAATTGAATGGCGATAGAGGAGGAATTGATATCAAATCCATAGAAGTTTGTTGTAATTGCAAAAACAATTCAATTTTGAATCAAATTAGATCAAACACTCTCAAATTCGACATGTGCACTTTCTCTGGGTGCTTAACACTTGGATATAATTCTCTGGACATAATCCAGAGGAAGAAAGGAAATAATTCTATGATTTATGTGGAACCCAATTGCTTTTGGTGCATCAATGGAAGCTTTCGAGGTTTGATCTTGGCATTGATACCAGCTCTGATACCATGTAAAATTCAATGAAGCATAGGATCATTAAACTTGCAGAATTCAAATGGAGAATTGTAAAAGGGAGAGAAGCAATTGATAAACTCAGATCAATAATCCTTGGAAAATAAAACACTCATGAGACCAATAATTGGAATAAATGATATTCATATATTAATCAATATTAATCCTCATATTTAGTGAATAATATGTAATACAATGTTTATACATATAGGAGAATTCAAATTCCTAAAGAGGAAATTGAATCTACCAATCTGGACTGACTTAGGATCTAACTCAGCGTGGGAAAAAAATAACCACTAGAGATTACTAGTGTGATTCTAGATCACTAAAATTGTTCATAGTCGGTTAATTGAAGAGGGTAGGTGAATAAATTCACCTTACCTCCCTTAAATCATGAAAAACGACACTAGAGAGACCGAGAGTGAACTAACTGATGGGAATTAGAACATAACTGAACATATCTGAATACCTACTACAGTAAACTGCTGGACACTATTGGTGGCACTCCGATTGGGTTCCTAAATTATAGGGATTGATCCATGGAGCACCAAAATTCACGCAGATAGGTGCAATAAGTGGTATATATATTTCCCCTAGATATGCCCCCCATGCACTAGTGAAATAATAATGACCTTCTAAGCAGGAAATTGTCAAATAGACTATGCTGTCAAAGGAAGTGGTCAAAGGTGGGATTAATAATCCTAACAACCCCTGAGCTAAGGCCAGAGATCGACAATAGAGGTGCACTCAAGAATAGCTCAAGTATCTGTTTGAGAATCAAAAACTCTATCCCTTGCCACATACTTCCCCTTCCACCCCACTATCAGTTGGAATGGTAATTCCGACCCCTTAGGCCATCGGGGTATCCCCATTCACCATCAATATTTATGTGTAGGTCCAAGATAGGGCCAAGTAGTGGACACAGAGGAACTACACCAGAGTTTTCCGATATTATCGCAAACAACATACAAGATGACAATGCATCAAGGACAAAGTTCATTCACATAGCAGAACACTCATGGTTTCCCAAGATCACAAGCTTACCAAGATCTCACCATCAAAGGTATGAACAACCTAAATCAACAAACATCCAAGGAAATAAAACATGGGTTTATAGGCCAAATAAGGTAAGTTTAACTCAATGGGGTCCAACCAAACCAAAGTAATCCAACTTGAGTAAATCCAAGGTGGTAATCAACCACAAGAGGTTATTTCTAATCTAACCCAAGTAATTCAAATTTCAAGGAGAGTGACTTCAAGCCACTCCAACTAACTCAAATTCATGTGTGGACACATCATCCATGAAGAGGAATCAAAATGAGTGAGGTGGGGTGTCACACAAGCCAAGGAATCTTCCCAAAATAACAAAGGGGGGTTACACAAGGATTTACACAAGTATTTACACAAGGAGTCATATAATTATTTACACAACTTTTGAGGTGTTAAGGCTAAAAATAGCCAGTGAAGGAACACTTATGCAAATGGGAGTTACAAAAAAAAGTGTAACCTCGACAAAGGAGTTACAAAACCACCAAATTGGCTCAATCAACAAGTGACACCCACCCAAACACCAAGGAAACCCACTAAATCATGAATTAGGATCAATAATACCAACATAGGCTAAAATAATCAAAAGTTGGGTTCGTTGTACAATGTTTGGGTGAACATCAACTAATAAAACCACCAAGGCATAAATATGGACCAATACCAACCAAACAAGTTCTAAATAGCTAGGAATGTCCCCATTCCCCCTCACATTGTGGATCTAGGCCTCCCATACTCTTTTAGTGGTCCCCGATGTGCCAGTTGTTTTCATTAATTAGTTAATTATTTACAAAATGATAATAATTTCTCTAGGTCCTTAAAGACCTTTGTTCTGGTACCCTATGCCACAATAATAAACAATTACAAATTACATATATCTATGGCTTAACAAACGGGGTATTACATATCATCCCCATTAAACCATGTGTTGCCCTTGATGCATAATACATACATGATTTTACAACTTTAAAAAGGATCACTACCTTCAGTTTTAAAGCAATCCTTCCCAAAAGTCCTCTTCCTAGAAAGCACAATGCATTCCATTACTACTTCCTTGTTTGTCACCATTGCCTATGGGATGTGACTCCCTTCACCTAACTCGTTCCTCACGATATCACCTTCCCATTTCATTGCTTCACGTGCAAGATCCAAGACTAACAACAAGGGTCAATCTTCAATCCCCATTACAAGGTCTTCAAATCTCAACAAAGATACATTCACCCGAAAATCATATTTCAATCAACCATATGATTAACATCAGGTATAAAAATATATGATACATGATATAAGTGTATTATTTATAATATAAACCATGGACATAAATATAACATAAATAAGTCACCATTGAACATATATAGAATACAACAACATGAATAACACATGAGATAATACTTATCTCAAATTTGGGAAACTAGCTTCAATGAGACAATGCCCCCCCACAAGAAGAGCACAATCAATTTAGAAACTCTCAGAACTACCTCTTATGAGAACCACAATGCATCCCACAACTACTTTCATGTTTGTCTCCACTATCTATGGGGTCACCATCCCATTTCCTGGATTCTTGTGCGAGAAATTGGACTATTAAAGTGATATGACAGAAGCAAAGGGGTGACAATACACTAGACTACCTCCCTGGAAATGGATACTAGACAATTCTCTGAGGGAATCTAGGAACTCAACCCCAATAACTAAACCATATTCTTCAACATGGATACTTGAAATATATATGCTTCTTCAACAATGATGCTTTTTCACATTCCCAACAGAGACATGGTTAGTAGTAAACATATATATTGCTCAACACGATTCATAAAATGCATATTCAATACTTTATAGGCACATAAAATAAAGTCGATTTCACTCTATTTCACCTATGATGCATGAAATACATCGAAGGAACATTAAATAAATACCATGAAATAACAACATGAAAATAAATTCCATAACCTGCATGTAACAACATATTAGTTCTATGTACATTTCAGAAATATAAACAAATGCTAATGTATGCATTATTGATCCTTGTAGAAACACATCCTATCTTGCAACTACCAACTTGGCAAGACCACGTCCAATCTCAATTATAGGAACTATGACTCAACAAAACCTTTACCACATCTCAAGAACATGCATAAAAGTACTTGAATTACTAAGGCAACTAGATGTGTACTTTCCAAAATCCACCCAATTATAGGTACACATATACCATTTTGGTCATGATCCACCCCGAGATGGGCAATGGTGTCACTACGAAAAAGGGGATCTAGAAATCCTTTTTGGATTTATCCTTATTGTGTGGACATCAAGTCCATATCCATCCCAATCAATACATCACATGAAATGCATCAAGTACACATTCCTTCTACAAAGATACATGAAATGCATCATGCATATGCTCCATCAAGAAGATACATGTAATGAATCTGTTATCTCTAGGATTGTTTCACCTGTTTATGTTTAAATTTTTTATTATAGTTGGTTTTTATTGTTTTAATTTTGCTTGGTTTTATATTTTATGTTTGATTGATTGTCTTTAGGGTTGTTTTTATAACCTAAAATCATGAATATATTCATTCATTTGTCATGACCCCCTGTATGTGCAAAAGAAAGTGGATGTTCTATGGTGCTTTCAACAGGCGTAGCAGGCAACTACAATGGTGCTTTGCAAGCGATGCATGTAGAGTTTCAAGTGCCCTCTCCACTAGTGCCTACCCGAGAGAATTATTTCATCAGATATTAGAAGCAACATTCATACTCAATATGGGCTATTGTTGATGTCTCCCTGGACAGTTTACGAGGGAATTCTTCTTCAGTGATAAGATGTCGAAGGCGACCATCTGGTTGTCTCATTCAAGAGATGCCCAATAGCTATTCTAAGGTGAGTTGGGTGGAGCATGTTGAAGCTGATGACAGAGCAGTGCACCATATCTATCGTCAGCTGGTAAACTCTGGTAGGGCTTTCTGTGCAAAATGATGGATAGAAACTCTGCAGAGACAATGTGAGCGACTGGCCAGTGTCTTGGCTAGCAATATCCCAGCAAGGGACCTTGGGGTTATACCTAGCCCTGAAGGAGGAAAGATTGACTGAAGGCATGACTCCTTGGCATTGTGCTCTCTCTCTTATGGCAACAAAGGAAAGATTGAAGACCATTGATAGACCTCTATTTTGGAGACTTTTGGGAGCGCTTTGTTGATTCACTGAAGGATCTTCGTGACAAACAACAGTGAACTGTTTATCGGTTGACATTGGTCAAAGGCTGGAATGTAGAAGAATTGGATGTATATTCAGAGTTAATTAAACTTGGAAAACCAGACTTTATTACGATCAAAGGTGGATTTTTCAAGGATTGAACACCAAGCAAGATGCCCTCATGGTTATCTAACCTTTTATCTTGCCATCTACTTCATAATCGTCACAATCTCAACTGTGACCTATAGTGATATTACAATGCATTCATATTGGGGCCGTGCCATTACTTTATTTACTATATTGATAGCTCTGTTAATATTACCTGCACAGATAAATAATATCATGGAACTTGCATCACGAAGGGCCCGGGTTGAGCCTCCAGTGACTAACCAAACTGAAGAGGAGCCTTACGAGGAGGAAGAAGACGACGAGGGTGAGTATGAAATGTACAATGTTCAAGGAACATTAAGAGAATGGGTCACTTGAGGTGAAGTTCGGCGTTTCATTGCCAAAAAGTTCAGATAAATTTGTACTCAGCTATGTGAGCCAAAGAAGTGGAAATGGTGAACATGAATATATTCAACTCATCAATGAGATGGTTGCTGCAAATAAGTGTAGCTTAGAGATTGACTATAAGCAGTTCATCTTTACACATCCAAATATCGCCATCTGGTTAGCTGATGCTCCTCAGTCCGTGCTTGAAGTGATGGAAGAAGTGGCCCTAAATGTTGTGTTGAATCTACATCCAAACTTATCTTTCTTCAATTATCCATTTCAGGATTCACATGTGCTAGCCACTCAATTCACATGCATTTGGGTTATAAAGGATGACAGGGCATTTACGAATACCAAATGGCAGAGTATAAAGATTTTAGATCCTATTATTTAGGCTGAAAGACAGAACGAGCCCCAAATAAAGGCAGATAGTTTTAAAGGGATTGACTTCCCAATTTCGGAAAAGGATCGGCAATCAAAATATCCTTAGCAAGCAGTTGCAGAATCAATTACAAGTGGCAGAGTATTTGGAGTCTGCCAGATTAATTCCAGATTTCAAGTTAAAGATAAGCTCCAGATTAAAAAGGGATTAGTCTAAAAATCGAGCTCAAAGGTGTCAAGCATTAGATACAATTCGTATTTTAAGACTATAACTATTAAAATAAATCTCATATTTGGTTTTGCTTAAAATCAGCTATAGCTAACCCAATATCATATTTGACGTTATCTTTTTGATAAATTAAGGAGATGTCATTATAAATTGGATAATTGATACTGGGAAAAAGGAGAGAGGTCCCAGCTAAAGGCTTGAGAGGAGATAAGGGAGAGTTATTCCTTTCAGGGGAACGTAGGGGACTGTAGGTTGGCAGTTTTGGGGAGTAATGCTTGATCATTTGTAAGCACATCTGTGTAGCATGAACTTTTTGCAGCTTCAATGATAGGTTCTAATTTTGAATAAACTTGATGATTATTTGTCCTTGTGTTATATAAATTGTCTCTCTGATAATTCTCTTATGTACATGGTCATTCATATTCCATCACAATAATTCTTATCGTGAGATGACAGTTATCTTTTTATTTTTACAAACATTGACAGTTTCACTTCATGATTTAGGATCATAGTACCTGGGTATTGAAGTTTGTGATTGATTTCATGTTATACAGCATCTGTTTGATTTTCTTCCAGCTCTGATTCATACCAGACTTCACTTAAATGCTTTGATCTTTGTATAAATACTTGTATTTACCAATCTGTGACATATACCAGTTTTCTTTATTGTAAATTGTGTGATGTTTTGATTTTATACCAGAACTGTGTAAGTTGTACAAACAAGTAATACTAGCTTAGTGCCTTCTAGTACTGTAAGTTCCATTAGCCCTAGTTTGATACCAGCCTGTGTTTTCAATTTGATTTTATTTGATTTATGCATTTTTGAACAAAGATTTCCTTAAGCTTGAATCCCGTAGTCTAGGTTCAACTTTAGGGATAACAGAATCCGATCAATAAAACACATGAGATGCATTATCAATATGATTTTACATGATTTATAACTCAAATACTTTTCCTACGAGGATGCATGAAGTATCACCAAGATATTTTTCCAATAAGGTGCATGAACTATCACTATGATATTTTACAAACGTGCCTTTCAACTAAGGTATTTGATATACCACAAGGATACCCTAGCAAGATACTTCCAGTAAAGATCCCAAGGATAGTGTTTTTCAAAAAGATCACCTCGATAGTTTTCTAACAAATAACTTGTATTACATTCTGCATGATTAGTATTGGATATACATATGGATACATGAAGTACATCTTCAACAAATGTACCTAAATAATACTTTAATCATTCACACAATTAGTACACACTTTTCAGCAAACATGTATGAAATACCACCGAGATACTAATAGGATACCTTTCAATAAATACCACACATACCTTTCTAATGAATATCACAAAGATATTTTTCTAGCAAAGATAAAAAAGGTCATCTAAACACTTTATGCACTTTAATGTAACATACAACACAAACTTATATGCAAAATTTCTAATCTAACTAAGAAACCCAAAAGGAACATAACGACTAGTAGTTAAACATACTACTTTTCATCTCAACACAAAGCATAAGCCTTCTTTAGAGATCGTTCAAAAAGCCATTATACATCAACTAGTAGTGATCAATATCAACCAGTAACATCAACCAATATTGATCATACATTGATTGTCATGCATACATAATCCATTCATACTTCGGGCCTTAATACATCAATTTATAATAACTCGACCATATATTAATCATATGTCGATCATATAATATAAACCAATGACAACCATACATGCATCAATCCTAGTAAATCAATCAAAATACATCATCCAGAATACATCAACCATTATACATCATCAACATTGCATCAAGAAGAATACATCAACTAGAATACACCGAGCATAATACATTAATCATAATACATCAACCATGATTCATCAATCATAATATATCAATCAAATTATAGTAATCTTTAACAATCACATCTACCGTTACATCTGATCAGCATTGAGTAGTTTCTCAATAACATCATCCAAGTACATCAATCATACAAATATCAATAAATGATGATAAATAACAACCAATAACAACCAATAACAACCATATGAATAACAATATCAACCATGCATCATCCACTCAACATCAACCATCATTCATCAATCATACACAAAACAACCATAACAAAAAAAAACAATCATAACCATACATGCAATAATGACAATACCATATATGTATCAACCATTAGATAGTCAATTTTAATCAATAACAACCAAAAGTATTAAACAACATACATCAACCATTCAAACATCCTACCACCGAAATTTCCTAATATTTTACAATAGAATAATTACTAGTTATATAACACACCATCATACACTCATACCATACACTATACCTACTATTATTATATAATATTTATATACATAATCCCATTTTGTCTACATACATATTATAATTCTTCAATCATATATCTTATTATTATTAATCATATAGACAACACATTAGTCATATAAAGTATATATCCTATATTTTATACACATGTATAATTATTATGTTATACCATAATATCCACGCAATTACAATTGTATAATTACTTAACCCAATACTATCATATTAGATATGCATTATAACATATATACTAACATAACACTTCTGATCGTGCCATAATTCCTAATACTTGTAAGGTAACACCCTACATGATTACCATAATGGATAATATATATATTCTTAATAATCAATTGATGATGTGAATGCATAGTCGCTCGATATATATATAGCACATAATAGTGAAGAGTTACATCTCTTCTCATGCTGGTTGTTACAATTAGCATATAAAATATTTATTAACTAATTACTTAATATAATTTATTATTTTATTTACATATTATTCTATTTGGTATGTTACAAGTCATCATACTCAGAAAATATTTGTCCACGAATCTTTTATGAGCGTGTTGTAGTTACTGGAATTTTTACCACGAATAATGATGCGACACTTTAACAGTTCTTTAAATAATTGGTCACATTTCCATTCAAATCTTTTCATGCATACGATTTTGTAGATAAACAAGTAACAACTATATGGAGTATTCTTTTGAGCTTCTAATATGATGGTCATGTTCATTTGATATTCTAATTTGATGTAGATTGTTGATAATTCTGCATGCTTTGATATGGTATTCTTATATGTAGTGGAAAATACTAATAATGTACTTACTTTCTTGTCTGACAAGCTTGACTTTAGTTGTTCCCAGGGAACCTTTTGATGTTGATATTCTAGAACATCTTGAGTTACAACCACTGGTAGAATGTTCAACTTTTCATTTGTCACAACATCTTATGGGGTTCGTTCTTCTATGTTATCTTGATTAAGGACATCATGAACGCTTTTATTTTCATCACTGCATTCTTCTACGACTTCAATTTTTTTGTAATTGTTGTTCATTAGAGGAAATTTGGGGTCTAAAATGGGCCTTATAAGAAAACGTGCCAAAATAAGTTTTTGTGAGTTGGAATTCAAGAACCAATAGAATTTCAATAAAATAAGTCAACCATAATGGTTGAATTGACATATTTGTCATTCAAAAAAACTACTTATTTTGTTCGTATTTTCGACATATCTCATTGTGTTTTTACTCAAATTTCGATCGGGAGAGCTCGTTGAATGCGGAATTTGATTCCGCATCCAACGAGTACCCACACTGCATACTTTTGATAGACCCTTCTACCCCAAAAACAAGAAATACCTGAAAATGTGATGATGATGTCATCATCACATTTTTTCAGGTATTTATTGTTTTTGGGGTAGCGGGGTCCGTCAAAAGTATGCAGTGTGGGTACTCGTTGGATGTGGAATCAAATTCCACATCCAACAAGCTCTCCCGATCGAAATTTGAGTAAAAACACAGGGAGATATGTCAAAAATACGAAAAAAAAAGTAGTTTTTTTCTTTCTTCCTCCAAAATTAATCAATATTATTTTATTATTTTAACTATTATTTTATTATTTTAACTATTATTTTATTATTTTCCTTAGGAGGCCCATTTTAGACCCCAAAATTCCTCTAATGTAATAATGACTTTATTTTCAACCGCATTTTGTGTTTTATTATTACAATCTACGCCCTCGTCGTTTTCTTTACAAATCACATTGACATTGTGATTGTCAATATCATCTTGATCTTTCATATCCTTGTCTTACACCTCTTTTGCTTCATCGTCCTTGTTATTGTCTTCCTTAACAAGTCCTTGTGCTGGAGTTTTACTAGACAATTTTATAGATTTTTCAGCTGGCGTATTAATGTGCCTTACTTACCTACCTTGTAAGAAGCCACAACAAAATTCCGATAGACGTACATATTTTTGAGTGAGTATCGTATTTTGACTTTTGTGGTTGCGGTATATTTTGTTATCCCTCCCGGAGTCTAGTGGCCTGAATCTTTTGTGAGGAGGTATATAAGGATGCGGTCGTCATGGCCTCCCTTCCTTTCTGGTTGAAGTAGCGACTTCAGACTCTTCCCTACTTGAATATTTAGGAGTCTTTGTCATACTTTGTTTCTCTTTACTTAGGAATTTGGGAGTCGAAGTCATTGTATGTGTCAATGTATTTTTTTGTTCTGACATAGGTGTAGGAGTAATCTTGAGCTGGCCTTTATCAATATCATTTAATATTTCTTCCTGCTCTTCCATACTTGAAATTTCAGATGGAGTAACTGCTTCTTCTTCCTTCAACTCACTTGAGGACTAGGGCGCATGCGCCTTTCATTTTTCTTTGTCCACATGCTTCTTAGATTCTCCTTCTTGTCGTCGTATTATCAACATTTTCATTTCTTCAACTAATTATTTTGTTTTCATGAAAAACTTGCGTCGCCAAGTTGATATTTGATATTTTTACTTCAAGCGTTGTACTTTTTATTTCTCCAATCTCTCCTTTTAATTCTTTTTTTTTATAAATTTCTAGAGGTTTTTTAGCTCTTTTAAAAAATGCATTGACACCTACATCAAAGACCATTTTGTTCTATAGACAATCTTCAAAAGAATGATGAAGATTTTTTTTTCTATTAAAAATAAATAATAATAATATCATACATATATGTTTTAATAGTTTTTTTTAAATTTTAATATTATAATAATAATTATTATTTTACAATAATAATATTATTATAATTTTTTAGGAAATATATGAAATTAGGGTTTTTTGATGCTAGGCCAAGCGATGATGTTGTGACGGTGATAGGCGAGTAGTGGGGTGGGAAAAGAGAAGTGTATGTGGAGTGGGATAGGCGTGGGAGAATGAGCAGATTAGAGCAGGTGGGAAATGAGACGCAGTAGCTGTGGAGCAGGCGAGAGCAAGGGGGAGCAACAGACTCTGGAGCATGAAGAGGGAAGAGCAGGCGATTGGGGAATGTGGGCGATTGCGAAGGAGAATGGAGCGCGCAGAGGTGAATGCAAATGGCCAGGAGTGTGCAGCGAGAGAGACGAGAGGATGGACGATTAGGAGGTGGGAAAGCGTGGATATTGGGAAGGACACGATTGGGGTGAATAAATGGGAAGGGAAATTTGTGGTTGTGAATGGGGGTGTTCGTAGAGGAGCTGGTGGATGAGCATGGAGTATGAAGGAGATTGGAGGTGCTGTGCATGGAGCTTGGAGGTTGGATGCGACAGACTATTGGGGAATGGAGGGCATGATCAAGTGGAGGAGAATTGGTGTGGAGTGGGATGAGGACAGGTTGGAGGAGATCACAGGTGGATATTGGGAGATTGCAGAGGGAAGGAGTTGCGTGGGAAGTGCAACGACAAGCACATGTAGAGGGAAGGAGTTTCATGGAGAGTGCAACAAATTGGGATATGTATAACAAGGGTAGATGCAATGTCAGTGAGTTTGGAGCTCGAGAAGGAGCGTGGAGTGTTGCAGAACGAGGGGTAGTGTGAGAGATTGACAATGAGTGAGAGGATAACGTAGGTGAAAGGACAACACAAGGAGGGTGGAGCGTGTGGAGATGAGAATGAACCTGGGTTATGAGGGTGAGTGAAGGAGAGGGAGATTGGGGGAGTGTGTTGGAGTTCACATGTGGGGAGAGAAGGGTATGCGCATGAGAGATTGAGAGAGTGATGGTGGAGCAATGGAGAACGGGGGAGTGGTTCCAATGGAGGAGTGAGGGAGATATGAATGACATGAAGATTTTGAGAGCTTGAGCAAACCTCGCTTTGATACCACTTGTAAGGTAACACCTTACATTATTACAATAATAGATAATATATATATTTTTAATAATGAATTGATGATGTGAATGCATAGTCTCTAAGCATATATATAGTACATAATAGTGAAGAGTTATGTCTCTTCTCATGTAGTTTGTTACGATTAGCATATACAATATTTATTAACTAATTGTTTAATCTAATTTATTATTTTATTTACATATTATTCTATCTGGTATGTTACAATATTCCCAAATACTCCCAAACACTTCCAAACACCTATAGACACTTCGAGAGACTTCCTAACACTTGCAAACACTTGCAAACACTTCCAAATTTTACAATTACTTAACTACATATGTTCACCTCTATACATATAGTATATTCACAATAATAACAATTAATGCATACAATAAAATACATATTACCGTATATACAAACATACAAGAATTCATATATATACTTTTAACAACTATACTTATACGACATATGATATTATACATATTTATGTTTATGTCATATATATATATATATATATATTGACATGCATAAAATAAAATAATTAAATTAAGAAAATATGAATCACTAGAGACAAGTGGCTCATTTACTCCCAAAAATAGAAATAAAATAAATAAAATAAAAAGAGACTATGAATCATTTGAGACAAGTGGCTCATTTTATTCATTCGATAAATAAATTAGCAAGATAAGCCAGGAGGTTAATAATAATTAATAAATAGTATAAAAACATACTACATGCATAACATAAAAAAGAGAATGGGAAACACCATTTAGACAAGTGTCCCATTCCTAAAATATCCAAGGAGTTACTCATTGATGTAACCACTAAATTCCATGTGGCAAAGCACGCTCATACATAAAAGTATTTCCTCAATGTTGGTAATAACTCCCGATTCAATATTCATTTCCAATGCAAATGCCTATATTTATACAAAGTACATGGCGGTTGGGTTTCACCTTCCGCTCAGCCTGT
>LPNX010739066.1:449302-478095 GCA_001517045.1 Pseudotsuga menziesii
AAAAGGAGCCAACAATCTTTATAAGATGAAAGAGAAGTCATTTCATTAAATCCAAGATTACAATGTGCAACAATACAAGAATCAGAAAATTTACTAGCATCTTGGTCATGTGTTTTCTGGTTATGCATGTCTTTGATGGACTCCCATGAAGCCCAACACTAATCTGATGTGTGCCCAGTCTTTCCGCAATGCTTGAACTGCAAGTCTGATCTTTTGCTTCTGCCCCCTCTGCCTCTGAAATTTCTTCTTCTTCTGCCTCTCTCTTTGCCGCAATCTCCCTTGGAAGGGTCTTTGGATTGGTCTTTGCCGGCAAGGGCAACACCAATACTAGATGCCAAAGAGTGCATCTTTACAACTGTTAGTGTAATGAACAATAATAAACTTGATATGACAAAGAGAAATGAAAAAAATAACCTTGCAGGTCTACAGTCTCTGCCAAGGTGATTTACAATCTCAACTTCAGGTTAGCATACACAAGCTTTTTCAATATCAAAATATATCAGTCACATAAAACTCAGCATACAATAGTTTTTATACCACGCAGCATGTTCATTCTCCTTTATTTTCAGGTGACTAACAGGTATAACACACATTGAGGTAGTCTCCACGCTATTACAGCGTTCAACGCAGTCTTCAACAAGGCTGCAGTCTCCACACAGGCAACAATCTCTTCACACACAATATATGGTGGATATATATCAGTCTTCAATACATATACTAGTCTTCAACGCATATTAGGGTTTGTGTATATTTTTTTTTCTTGATTTCCTACTGTCACAGGCAATAAAAAATATGCAACTCGTAGAGAGCAGCATAATACACTTAGTATACTTCAAGAAATACACTAAATACCAAAGAATACATTTAATGTGACTGTAGAGAGCAGCACCATCCAAGATGCACTGAACGACGTTCTATAGAAAAGGCTTTTTATGAGTGCATCAAAACATCTCCAGGCTTTGAAGTTTCTGCATGTCATGAGGAGCCGAAACTGCTTTCTAGATAAGAGCTTTTATAGCAGTGCGATTCATACCCTCTCCCTCCAGAACAAGGCTGATGAATCGGGCATGATTTTTGAGACGATGTTGCGGTGTGCGCATCTCCCCAGCACCTTCACTTACAATTCAATGATAAGTGCATATTGCTATGCTGGAAAAATTGATGATGCTTACCGTCTTTTGGATGGTATGGTGTTTGATGGAGCGTTTCTTGATTCTGTGACTTATAACACTATTCTTCAAGCCCTCATTAAGGCGCGCAAAATGGAGGAAGCTGTCGGTATATTTCTTGAGATGACTAGAAATGAATTTGATCCAGATAGCGATAGATATACAATGGCCTTAGTCGTAAAATATTTAGGCATAGCCTCAATGATTTGGAAACACAAGAGCAGCAATCAAGAACGCAGTCACGCTCAAGCTGCGGTCGCAGCTCCACGCTGGTCTTCAACTCGCAATATCAGTCTTCATCTTAGGTTCAATGCAGCTCGCTTCACACAGCACGCTCTTCAACACAGCCTTCAACTGCAGTTTTACTATAAAATAATAATACTGCTTCTATGCTGTTGCAGCAACATCCAGAGCCCAGAGATCGCCGAAGCTCCAAACTCTGGTTCTTAGACAAGGGGGCGAGAAAGGAAACCCTAATAAACAGTAAGTGGCATATAGATCACAGTAATCTCAACGCATAGTTAATCAGCGTAATCTCAACGCATATAGATCACAGTAATCTCAAAAAGGCTGCACGCAGTCACACGCAGTAAATTCTCTTCAATACGCAATATCCACAATCACAGCTCATTAATGAACACAGCACAGTCTTCACGTCTTCAATAATAATGGCACGCAGGCAAGAGATTATATGGTATGCAAGGACTGGAACAATGTGCTGACATTGTTAACCCAGAAGATTATAAGCAGGTCGCGTGTACCCCTTTCTCCTTCTCTCTTTACTCGTTTCAATCACGTTAAGCAGTTGGATCTCTCTCAAGTCATATTGGACGGTGAAAATTTCAAGGTGCAGCAGTGCCTTCACGCAGATCTTAGTCACTTTATTAGGTAAAAAATATTATGGTTTATGCGGTCTCTCAACGCATCAATATGCAGTCGATAAGGCGCATCAATATGCAGTCTCAAAAAGTATATAGATTTAGTATATAACCTCAAACTCATGCAGCACACACATACCAACACATCATTTTCTGGAGGAGAAGTCTCCACGCATTCTTCAAGTCGTAGGTTCAGAATATATCAAAATATATCAAAATAGATCAAAGTATTCACGCAGCAAGTATTATATACCATCACCCAGCCATGGAGGAGAAGTCTCCACGCAGCAGTGCCTTCAGGCAGGCTCCATGCTGTTACAGCATAAAACTAGGGCAAAGACTCCACGCAGCAGTATCAAAAAATAATGGAGCGATGGGGAATGAAGAGGCGGCCAGCAAAAAATAGGGTTTCCACAGCACATAAACTCAATTATGAAGGAATTGTAACGCAGGCAATGCATGCGACTCGATTGGCAGACTGATGGAGCAGTCTGGCAATGGACTGGCAAGCAGAATGGCAGCCAGGAGTTATGGCAGACAGCCCTGCTCTGATACCACTTGTTGGTAATAACTCCCGATTCAATATTCATTTCCAATGCAAATGCCTATATTTATACAAAGTACATGGCGGTTGGGTTTCACCTTCCGCTCAGCCTGTTTGGCTTCCTATCTAATCATATTCTTATTTATTATTTATTTACACTAATCCCGAAGGATTATTCTAACACTCAAGAAAGACAATAACATTTCATATTAATAAAAGTAATACTACATCATATATATATATATCGCACCTTACGACATATACACTAATATATAACATATACTAACAAATCCACAGTATCTTTACCTTTGAAAATAAAAATAAATAAAAAAACACTCAAATTGATCTCTGGATTGAAGCTTATTATTATTTCGTTAACATAAGGGATGTTAAATTCATTTCAATAAGCACATTTATGAATTCCAAATGCCAATATACAGAACATTATAACACTGTAGAAGGCTCGACAACCACATAGTTGAAACCTAAGATTTGATACCACATGTAATGTACCCCAGGGCTATCAAAGGTTGTGAGGAACATATCATTGGCTCTTTAAGTCTAATTAGATAATTTTATCATAATGTATTATTTAAACACATATTAAATTTCATTTTTCAAGAATTAATAACGACAAAGTCCCTTTAATTGCCAATAAATTAAAATAAATTCAATAACTATTCCAACGATTGATTAAGGGTTGGGAAGTATTACTAACACATTCTAGAAACATCACATATCCATTCCAATCCAATTCAAACATAAGTTTCACCTCTAAATTCCATTTACTCTTAATCATGATTAACTAGTGACCATTGTTCTGATTACGATACTTAACGGTACTAAGCACGCAATTGAAGGTACTTAATATAATTTCATTTGTTTACCACTTAACCACTGTATATAAAGTAAAATGTCTATTCAACACCTAATAACATGTAAATTATTCCTAATTACCATTTTCCAATTAATTAAACATAATAATTATTAAAATGAGTCCATAAGGACTAGTTAACTAGTTGTTTAATACTAACAGCTAGTCTTGCACAAATTCGACACACAACCATGAAAATGAACCAAAAAGTGAATATACATCCATTATACACATATTTAAGCATGCATGTACATCAAAATAAAGTACTTTTGCAGATCTGATCAGAGAACATAAATTAAGAATAATTCAAGTTCAATTAGTACAACTAGTTAATAAACACTCAGGAATTCAATCAAACCAATCATACCGAGTTACAAGGAAGAAAGAGGTGAAGGTACATATATGGAAAATATAATTCTACAACACAAGTAAGGTACCAATAATAGAGAATATGGTTGTACATTCATCTTTTACCAAAACATAGATTCAAATCCAAGAACTAGTTGCCAATTTCATTGCAGTGTACTATTTTCCAATTTAACTTTCCAAATGAAAAATAAAGAGAAATATATGAATATTGTAGATAATTGAAAACATATAATGGGCCTCTTATATTCGTATTCCTGCAGCTTTCCTCCCATATATAGTCCATTAAACAACTCACAAAACTAGTTAATTATACTCATATGAATTGACTTGTAATTCTAGGAGTCACTAGAATAATTAAATTCATAGCTCATAAAGTCATTCAAATTCCATTAAAACTATAAATAACATGTTTTATAAGTCATAACAGAGGTATATCTAATTCAGACATTTTGTCAAACACTTCATATGCAAAGTCACAAATCTACTCAAAACAATTCCATTGAAGGAGCTAGAAATTGGAAATTGATCTAGAATTTTAGTAGGCATTTACCTAACACTACCAAGAATATTTATCCTCAAATTATCACACATAGTTAAATATTAAATAATCAAACATAAAAATAAAAATAACACTCAGTAATTTTTACAAATACCTCATGTTCCAAGTCTCCAAACTATGCCAAAGAGTCTGATCGAAGAGCTAGTTTTTGAATAAAAGGTAGGAGCATCAAATA
Source organism: Pseudotsuga menziesii (assembly GCA_001517045.1). Lineage (NCBI taxonomy): Eukaryota > Viridiplantae > Streptophyta > Pinopsida > Pinales > Pinaceae > Pseudotsuga > Pseudotsuga menziesii. Next base: position 453,871 of record LPNX010739066.1, read on the forward strand.
GAAGTGTATTAAATCATTCAGAGCTAATTGTACCATAAAAATACACATTATATAATTAACATGGGGAGAAGCATCAGTTTTTTAGGAGAGATACCAAAGAATTATTTCCTCAAACAATTTGTGCACAAAATCCCAAAAACTAGTTTCCAATTCCTTCATAAAATTTACTTGCATAAATAGAATTAATTCAGTGAGAAATTTATTCCACAAATAAATCATACATTTCATCAAAAATTTCACGTGCATTTGTAACTATATCATATTAGACCCAAGTAAATTAAAAAAACATGAGATAAATCACTTATCTTATCAATGTGCAATCGACATCATCTAGACCACGTTCCACCCAATTGTTGGCACTGCTAAGCTAGATCTCACTTTGACAGGCCACCCCTGTGATGATGCCATCGATACACAACATAGATACACTCAAGAATATCTCAAATATCAGTTTGAGAAGCCAAAACTCTATTCCTCACCACATACTTCCTCTTCCACCCCACTAGTAGGTGCAATGGTAATCTAGACCCCTTAGACCATCAAGATATTGCCATTCACCATCAGGATTTATGTGCAGGTCCAGGACAGGTCCAAGTAGTGGATACAGAGGAATTATTCTAGAGTTTCTTGAGCTTACTACAAACACCATACAAGATCACAGTGCTTGAAGCACAAAGTTCATTCACATATTAGAGCATTCATGGCTTACCAAGATCACAAAATTACCAAGATCTCACCATTAAAGGTATGAACAACCATAATCAAATACCATCCAAAAGGACCATCAACAACAACAACCCAAACCAAGGAAATAAAACATGGATTTATAAACCAAAGAAGGTAATTTTAACTCAATGGGGTCCAATCGAATTACCAAGGTAAGCCAACTTGAGTAAATCCAAGTGGCGTAATTTAACCACAAGAGGTTAAATCTAATCCAACCCAAGCAATTATAATTTCAAGGAGAGTGACTCCAATCCACTCCGCCAAACTCAAATTCATGTGTGGACACATCATCCATGAAGAGGAATCAAAACTAGTGAGGTGAGGTGTCACACAAGCCAAGGAATCTTCCCAAAATAGAAAAGAGGGGTTACACAAGGATTTACACAACGATTTACAAAATGATTTACACAATAGTTTACACAAGGATTTACACAAGTATTTACTCAAGGAGTCACATAAATGATTTACACAACTTTTGAGGTGTTAAGGCTAAAAATATCCAGTGAAGGAACACTTCCGCAAATGGGAGTTACAAAACCAAGTGTAACCTCTAAAAACGAGTTACAAAACCACCAAAGGCGCTCAATCAATAAGTGGCACCCACCTAAACACAAAGGAGACCCACTAAATCATTAATTAGGCTCAATAATACCAACAAAGGCTAAAATAATCAAAAGTTGGGTTCGTTGTACAATGTTTGGGTGAACATCAACTAATGAATCCATCAAGGCATAAATATGGACCAATATCAACCAAACAAGTTCTAAAGTGCTAGGAATGTCCCCCTTCCCCCTCACATTATGGATCTAGGACTCCCATACTCTTTTAGTGGTCTCCGATGTGCCATTTGTTTTCTTTAATTAATTAATTATTTATAAAATAATAATAATGTCTCTAGGTCCTTAAAGGCCCTTGTTCCGACACCCTATGCCACAATAATAAAGAATTACAAATTACATATGCCCGAGGCTTAACACACGGGGTATTACATAATCTATGCAGAATGATTTATTCTCATTGCACTTATGCCCCTTATTGTACTCTCTGTAGCAATTGGAACATAGTCCTTTTTCTCTTCTTCCCTTCTCTTTCGGAGATAGTCAACCCTGTAGGTTGAGTTAGGTTGGTGGGGGAAGGAGAATGGCGAGGGGATTTCCCTCTCTATAGGTGTTAGTCGCAACCCAACTAGTATCCGTATTTTTACTTTCAATTTTTTTTTTCCAAACTAAAATAATTCTCCAATGATTTAGGTTCAAAGAGACATACATTTTTTCTCCTTTAAAGTACCACAAAGAGATCCATCAAATTATCCTCTAGAATGTTCTTCACTCTAAGACTCAACTTTTGAAACTTCTGAATGTGCTTTGTACTTGGACCACGATATTTTTTTAATATTTATCAATTGGATAAAGAAGATGTTTATCTTAATATCCATAATGTGATATCACTTCATCTATAAATATAGACCATGAGACAATATAGTTCTTTTTATGATCACAAATCCATTGGTCCCACACAAATTGGTTACGTTCTAAATATAAGGATGGAATGATTACATTTTGTAAAGTTGACACTTGGTGTAGATCAAATAATTGATCCATATGGAATATCCATGTTATAGGATCATTAGCATCAACATTTCTCATGTCAATCTTGGAAATGAAATAGTTCCTTAGTTATGAGTTGAACCCATGATGATGTGGATTATGGATCGATGAATAATCAAGTGTAGGGGACTCAAAACTCTTGTTCTCCAATTGTTTTTTAATTTGATAAATATGTGAATAAGACACATAATTATTTTTTGGAGGTAAAGAGAGTCTCATATCATTTAAAATTACCCCTTTCTTATCTTCAAAATCATCTTTATTGACTATTTTTTCCATTTTTGATCCATGGTTTCCATTTTGTGCATATTTAATTTAAAATTACCTTTTTTTTAATCATTTTTTGTGTTTATTAATTGAAATGTGTTAGTGAACTATCACTCAAGTATTTAACTTTGTCCTCGAAATTGGATAGTTGTTGATACATTTCTTCATTTTCTACATGAGTCATGGTTGATATTTATGGAAGTTTAATTGTCATGGCATATTTTGTAGAACCATTTACCTTGTGAATACAAAATAATATTTACCTATAATTATCGTATGTTCCCCTTTATCGCACCTTTTGAATCACCTAGAATATATATTTGAATCAAAAGTTATATAAGTTTCAAGTTATGATACTTTTAAATACCTTAGTTTGTATGTTGTTTTTGTAGCTGACCTTTTTCTTGAATTTTATATCTGAAATTTTGACCACCCTAATTCTGAAATTTAGTCTTGTAGTATCTATTAGGTCTTATATACAATGTCATAGGTTTGATGAAGTTTTTATGTGCCGAGAGAAAGTTATAATAACTTTTCCAAAACTTCTTATTTTTTCCTTTTCAAGAGTAAAATTGAACGACTTTCCATGTCTCTAATTTTTCCAAGTCTTTTGAAATTTCTACTAGAAACAATATGTTTTATATTAAACATATTGAAACTATTTACACTCAATTTGAACCTTTTGAATTTTTAAATATAATAGTTTTACCTAGAACACATGTCTGAGATTAGTTTTTGGACTAGTAAAAACACCTTAACTTCAATAGATTGTAAATCTAAACTTGTAGAGACCTAATACCCAAAATTTTTATCATTGGTATTTGTGATGTCCCTTGAGGTCCCTCAAAAGTCACTATCTTAAACATCCCTAAAAATGATTTTAGAAAAATTGGATTTGATACCAAATGTCATGCACCAAATTCGCAAAAAGCATAAAATCAGAGAGAGAGAGAGAGAGAGAGAGAGAGAGAGAGAGAGAGAGAGAGAGAGAGATGGTACGACTACAATCATGGTCTTATACAACCATACAATTGCAATTAAAGTCATAGATGATCAATACATATAATATTAAGAGATGGTACGACTACAATCATTGTCTTATACAACCATACAATTGCAATTAAAGTCATAGATGATCAATACATATAATATTAATATGATAATAGAAATGTAATGTCACACGATATAGGGCTTAACCTTCTCATTCTATTTATTTGAGTAATTTATGGGCAACACATGAGGGGGATTTGAAGGCCAAACCAATATACATATTAGACCAATTCACTTGACAACTTTAACGTTATTTTGTTGGTTAGGTAAAGGTCTAGTGGGATAGTTACATCCTAATTTAGTTACTTAGGGGGACACAACTGAGATGCATAAAAAAATCATATTTGTTTTAGAACTTTGGGATGAGAAATTTCAAAGATGGGTTGTATGTCCCTCATTTGTAGGACATGATTTGATATTAGCACTTATTATTTGAGGGAATCCTGATTTAAGCATGACTTGGTTTGTTGACAGATATCTTTTGGTCGACAAATTTATATGTTTAATTGTTGACTATAATTATAATTGATAAACTTTGCATGGTTTTCATTTGATGTTGGATAACAATGTGAAAAAATATATATTTCCAGTGATGGTTATGTTTATAAAGTGTTAAAGTACATTATAACATAAGTACAATGCTACTAACGGTTTATTAAGTGTGAAAAGAAAGGTCACGGTTTCCTAAAGACATTGAGTTGCACTAGATTGTTTGGACTCTAGTTCAGGTCTAGATATAATGATTTGTTTTATATTGTGCTTCGATTATGTTAGTTATATATTTGGATATTTGACACGTTGGTTTCAGTATGTGTTGAGACAAGAGACATGCTTGCCAATTGGCCAACACATGGTAAACAGGTTTGTATGAAATGTGTACATGGGTACTGTTGGGCTCCAATGCACTAGTGTAAATTAGACCTTAAGTTTATGTCAATCTGGAGTTTGTAGACTTAGAGGAATATCCCAAATATAGAGACTCAGAGGTAGACCTGACTGGAAATTTAGTTTACCTGTGAAACAAATCTATTGAATGCTAGAATGCTGTGACTTTGTAATGCAAAACCTCCCTTACAGAAGCAACTTCATTTGATCTCTTAGTTTAACCAGCAATTCATATATGAAATATTCTGAGATAAAAATGATGAACCTAAATCTTAAAAATAGATCACAATACATTTCCTATTATCTCACTGTTGAAAGCAGACAATCATTGATTTCCTTTACAAGAAGACAATTCACAATGTATAACTATCTTCAGTAGTTCGATATTGAATAAGCAATGCAATCTAAATCATTCCTAAAATGTTTAAACATTTAAATAACAGAGCTCATAACCCTGTTCATACAATCTAACTCATTCTGCAATGTATGAGTAGTTAAAATAAGGAGAATCGACTTTTACCGGATTTAATTAAAACATACCAGATGCAACGATGCAGAAAGATGTGTGCAGAATTGGAAAAGGGGGCCCTCCAATGCTTTGTTTACACACGCAAAGAAAATCACAGAGCTCTAGAACTCAATCGCATTCACCATATAGAAATGAACATACACAGTAATTTATCAAATCCATAGTCTTTATTTCAAAACCATACGTCTATTATCCAGGGTTTCTTTCCTCTGTAAAATCAAATACTTATACAATTTAAAAAAAAATAAAATGCTACAAATCTGGAAGACTCATAATGATATGCGACCCTCGAGATCCTCCATCAGATCCATCAAAAATAGGCAAAATCGAAACTGTCCTGTTTTTATGCTAAGTGGTAGCACAGGTGGTCGTCTTTGACCGACATTGACTCGACACCTGTGAAAGCCATATCATATGTTCGTTAGAAATTTAACCATCCTTGGACATTGAGGATCTTCCTTCCATCTCTCAGTTTGTGCCTAGTTGGCCTGCAAGTATCCAACCTAGGAGAAATTACGGGAAGTTAGCACATTCTGTAATTTTGAATAAAACCTTAATTTAAATGCCTTAAAAATCTCATAATTCAATTTGTTAAGAAGCAACAACATTTATACCTTTGACCAAAGTTTTGTGGATGAAATTAAGGTTTTATGGATCAAATATGAAGGTTTATGGAGAAAAATGGAAGGTATTTAGATGGCAAAATAGGTAAAAATGGTGCCCAACATCTCCCCCAAGAGGAAGCTATTGCATGTCCTCATGCACAAAAAGTATTTCCAAAAATTTGACCCTGCTTATATCATGACCAACATTTTGTTGCTGAACCTCTGCTTTTAATCTCCTGTCTGAGATGATGCATCTGTAGAAGTTTGAGATGCATAAAGGACTTTCAGTTTTTCATACTTGGTTTTGTAAGTCTTCTTTTGTTTATACCATCTATATGCATGCTTGGAGATTTGTGCCCTTTGAACTTTAAGCTTCCTGTTCTTTTCTTTTAACTTTTCATTCCTCAATTCTAATTCTCTTACTTCAAGTTTCAACTTCTTAATCTTTTTACTGATTTTGGAAGTTTTCTTCTTTTCCATCTTCATTGGAGGCTGCACAGAATTAGTGTCCATCCCCAATTCTTCATTCTCTTGTACTGAATCTCCCTTCTTTTCTTTTTCCATAGTTTGTTGCTCTAAGAAAGGAGAAGCTAGATCATTTGATATTTCTTGTCTTGGATGCTTTTTCTCTTCTTTTTCTTACTATTCCAAGAAGAGATTAATTTTTTAGTCTGCTTTATCACTTCATCTGAAATCTTTTCAGTTTCTTGGGTATCTTTTTCTTCATGGACTTTCCCTATCTCACCTGTTAGACTTTCTTCTTGAATTTCCAAGGATTGTATGTATTCATACTGTTTTTGCTGGCTTTTATCATCCTCTTCTGGTGCTGACTTATTTCGAGCTTGCTAATGCTTCCTTGGATTTTTCCTATAAGTGGTGAATATTTGATCTTGCTTTTGGAATTGTCTTTCTTCTTTCATCACGCTCCTGGTTCGTATTCTTATCTAAGGCTGTTTTGAGCTTGCTGCATCAGAGTTATCTTCATCATCTGTGATCATCAACACCTCTCTTTCTTTCTTTTTCCCCTTAAGCAGTTTTGAGCTTGTTGCTTCAGGGATCTGTTCTCCATCCTTGGGGTATGTTATCATCAACAGTTTGTCTTCTTTCAAGCCTTATTTAGGCAACTCTTCTAGTTCTTCAAATTGATTATGAATTATAAATCGTTGCCATGTCAGGTTTTGCTTCTGTAACTCATATGTGATGATTATTTTGATGAGCCCACAATGGAAAAGGCTTGTTAATTTATCTTCTGCATGCTTTTGAACAGCCTTAGCCATCTTGGAAAGGCTCTGCAATAAAAAATGGGGCATATTAATCTCACAATCATCCCTCAAATGCTGCAATAGCTTGATACGATAAAGATATACAATACTAAATCGGCCTTCACAGGTGATGAATCTTTGGATGACATATACTATTTCATCCCAGGGATGAACCAACCAACTCCTTGGTATTCCCTTCTTCCAGTTCACTGAACCTGCCCTTGACTTGCATAGAAAGGGTATCCATGCCTTCTCCTTGAATTGTTTGGTTTTAAAGAATCTCTCTCCTTGCTGTGGTAAGCCAACGATCTGTGCCAAAATGTCTTTAGACAGTTTGAAATTCATATTTCCTACTATAGCCCTCTCTCCATCAAATGAGTCAGCAAAGGTTAGGCTAACATTGTCATTGTGCCCATCAAACTTTTCAAAAAAAGACACCCACTGTTTCCTCTCAAAAATTTCCATACATTTCTCATGAATAACAGTGGAATCGAATTTCTCTGGTTCCAATCTAGATACCATTTTGCAATTTTAACAGGAAAAGAAATATGCAAAAACCCCAGCTTTGCAACTTTTAACTTTATAAACGTTTTCCTTTTTCAAAACGATCCTCTGAAACTAGAATTGCTATTGATCTAGCAAATTCTTTTGGCAAAAGATTCAAGTTTTACCTCTCCTCCGGCGTTATTGCTTCAAGATTTCTCCTGCGCATATGCATTCTTTAGAAAGCTATTACCCGCATCCTTCCTCTGTGATACATGCCTTCTTTTCACTATGAAATATTATCCCTATATGCCTTTGCATTGTATAGCAATCGGGTCTGTAGATGGAAGAGTGAAGTTTGGGAAATGATCAAAGCGAAATGACCATTCTGATATGCAATCCCAGTGTCATAAGTTTGCAGTGCGATTTTCTAGGCACATAAATATTTTTGTGGGAGCATACAACTATGATTTCCACGTCTTTTACAATCATTATTTGAACATGCCACTTATCAAATGTTCTACGATCCATATTCCATATATATTTTTAACTTAATGCATAATGCACTAGTATCTTTGTCCTGGAGTATAGAAATGAAAATATAAAAACATTTGAATTCCATTGTTTAAAAAAAAAAACATTTCTCTTCCTATTGAGAAGAGAACCCTGCCTGTAGAATGCAGTTTAGGTTTTGATAATTTGAAATTTGCTTCTGGGATTGATTCTGACCACCATTTTGACACCTAGGGTAGGATAATGAGAAGTGAATGGAATGCTGGCATGGATTGTGAAGGTGATAGAGTAGACAGTCAAGATTATGAGGATAGTTAGATATGTCATTACTTAAAAACAAAGAATCATGCAACTTTTAAAGCATAAAAATTAAAATCCTTATAGACTTTGCTTGATATCCCTTTGTGCTGTGCTTGTTGCTTGATGTAGTTGGTTTGCAATTTATTTCTGATTCACATATGTCCTTTTGATGTCTTCTCTTAAAAATGTCTGCCATCTCAGGTCCCTTTTGCTGTCTTCTGATGCATTATCTCAGATTCCTTCTGCTAAACTGGAAGTCAGGTCCCTCTGCATTTGGAGAAGGCTTGGAGGGTTCCAAGAAAGAAGAAAAATAGAAAGCATGAAATGCTTATCCCCCTCACAGACCTATTTATTGACTTGTCCTCAAGTCAACCAAGATCTTTATTATGCAAAAAAAAATTGCGTATGAGGCATGAAATTTCGAATGCCAAAAATTGAAAATATTTTTGTGAATTTTCAATGGCCAAGCAAACCTGGTTTTCCAAGGAAAATTTGAGTTTATGTTGTGCTGGTTGCCTGGTTTTCACAACTAAACTCCCTTTTTTGTTGTTGTCGTTGTTTTTTTTTTCTTTGTGTTTTGTTTTTTTTGTTTGTTTTTTTTATTAAATCAGAAAATAGCTAAGAAGAAAGTGAAGGAGAAACACCAGTGTGTTTATCCAGCACTTCCATCTCCTGTTGCTGTGAAATCTGCTGTATGAAATATCCTTTGTTGATAGGCTTGGTGTAGAGTTTTAGTCGATGGCCATTGACCACAAATGTACGTGCTTCATCATCGATTGTTTGGAGTTTGTGTCACGTCCCCATCCCTCAGACCAGCGAAGAGGATGCGACCAACACCAAGCATACGAGAAAACAACCCCATGAACATAATCAAAAGAAGTCAATGCTGGAATTAAAACTTACAAGCATACACAGATGCAGAATGAATCAACATTCAGTGGAAGCAACACACATACATTTCCAGCATAAAACATGTTCATCATAATTCATTATACAATAGATATAAATTGCAGAGATGAATTAGCAGCAGTACTTATCTTCTGATGAAGAATCCCGCAACCAGCTACGTTGCTGCAACGTTCCACCCAACCATAGGCCAACTTTCTCATCAATATTTCAGCAATGCTGCCACCCCTGAGCTGGGCATGATTCCTCCAAGGATAAGGGTCAATGCAGGCTTACACATAGCCAGGGGACACACTCAGCAAACCAACACAGCTGGGTTTATCAGGCCATCCACAGATCGACCAAGCTAGCACAATCCAAAGACCAACCACTGCATACCAACAGCCAAAACAATCCCTTCACAGCCCCGTGAAGAAGGGAAATCAAGTGGTGACAGTCCCAAACAAAAGGTGAGTCACAGCTCAAGCCCATAAGGCAACTCAGAGTTGTTCTTGGCCCTAATGTGGCCAAAACAACTCACTACAACCCAAAACCAGGGGAATAACAGCAGCCCAAACACACAATGGATGATGGCAGCAATTCACAGCCCACAGTGAATAGTAAACAACACTCCCAGCATAGCCATGGGAGACTTAGCCAACGACTGTGGAAATCAACAGCCACAACTCATAGTGCAAACGATGGCAGCTATACACAGTCCCAAACAACAGGGAAACTCAGCCAACGAAACGTGGGGAAGATGACAGCTCCCGTCCCACAATGAAATAGCGGAAAACGACACAGTCTAATAATGGAGAGAAATAGACTCTCGGCATGGACAGGAGGAGAACACAACCGCAGACCACAGTTGATAGCATACACAACCACAATCGACATGGGGAACATATACTTACCACCGAATTGGTGTGAAACACATAGGCACACATCCCAGAGTGTGAACGGCTCCTGCACCCGAAATCTTGAGTGACAGCCATGATTTCACCCGCTCCCTGCGTGAGGAAAACTGACGCAGAGCTCCTGTGCATGAGGATAAAGGACGCATCCAGCAAAATATGGGAACAACAGCCCACGAACAACAAAGAGAGCCCCAGACTAGTGCGTGAGGAGAACAGAACCGACCTCCACATGAGAGTGAACATGCCGGGGAAGAATGGCATCATGGAGAAGATGGAGGAATTGAATGCAGTCGTGGGTGGAGTGGGCACATGGGAAAAGGCTGACAACCTGCCACACCCACCACCATAAATACCTCAACTACCAGCCATAACTGCCCACCAACAACAAAACCAAGATGTTAAAGAGGTTGGTGAACAAGAAAGGTGGAAAAACAAACAAGGTGGCAACACATGGGTTTTTCCCCCATAAACCAAGGTTTGACATCCCCCACCCCTTATCCTTTGGAACCATGCCCTTTTCATTCAACATTGTACTGCCGTAGCTGGTTGTGGTTTATTTTATTTGATGTGCGTATTTACATGATGCCAAATTATAATGTGCCACATAGCACGATAGACCATCGGCAACTACCCCTATTGCCGAACATACATGACCAAATCGATGGTGGGGCTTTTGCCTCGAGCTCCTCACCATGATTAATTACATTTTATACATCATGCAAACGGGGTCAAAATTGGGGGTGTGACAGTTTGACTGAGCCATTGTCATATACCTCTGCAATCTCATATGGACCAAGCCAATGATTTGTGAACTTGGCCTTGAAGTCTTTGAATTTTGAATCAAACAATAGGGCCTAGTCACCGATGTGAAATTGTTTCTTTTTGATAAAATTGTCATGCCATTGGGCTCTCTGTTGTTGTATCAAAACATTGTGTTCTATTGCAGCCTGTCTCATCTCATCTAATTGATTCAATTGTAGTATCCTTTCTTGCTGTGGCAAGAGGACTTGCTTACCATAAACGAGCTGATAAGGAGAAAAACCAGTACTATTTTTCCAAGTGATTCGGTATGCCCATAAAGCTTCAATAAGCTTAGCTGACCAATCCCTTCTATGCATCTGGATAGTTTTGGTGATGATTCCTTCCAAAGTTTTGTTTGTAGATTCTACCTGGCCATTGGCTTGTGGATGGTAAGGTGTAGATTTTCTGTGCTTAATCTTGTACTTTGCTACTATCTCTTGCACTAGTTTAGAAGTAAACTGTGCACCCTGATCAATGACAATCTCTCTAGGAACCCCAAATTTGACAAATATCTCTCCAAAAAGAAAGTTTACCACTGTTTGTTCTGTGGCTCTTGGTAATGGTTTGGCGTCCACCCACTTTGTAACATAGTCGGTACATACTAAAATGTACTTCTTTCCTTGTGATGGTAGATGAATCGGACCAATGAAATCAAGAGCCCACTTTTCAAATGGTTCTATTAGGATTTGTGGTTGGAGTGGCATTTCATCAGATCGTACTGGCCGTCCCATCCATTGACAAGTATCATAGCTCCTAACATACTTCTTAGAATCCTTGAAAATAGAAGGCTAGTAATACCCCAAATTGAGTATCTTGTATGCTGTTCTTTTCTCTACAAAATGGCCACCACACGGTTCATCATGACATGCTTTCAAAATATCTAAAATTTCATCTTGTCGTACACATCTCCTAATAATTAGATCATATCCTGTATAAAAGAGATCGCCATTGACCCATATATGTCTATCACTTTGTTTAATAATCTTTTTCTTTTCTTTAGATGACATAGATGGAGGTAGCTGTCCTGATGATAAATAGTTGGCGATATCAACATACCAAGGAGTGATAACAGAAATTGCAAACAAGTGTTCATCTGGAAAACTATCTAAAACAGGAACAACCTCACCAGTATTGTGTAAGCGAGACAGGAAATCTGCCACTTGATTTTCTCGTCGAGGCCGATCTAAAACAATGATATTGAATTCCTGCATTAATAGTAACCATCTGGTTATCTGACCATTAGTAATAGACTTATTCATCAAATATCGTAAAGTGGAATGATCTGTGTGGACAAAAATTTCGTAGCCAGTAATGTAATGACGAAATTTGTTCATAGCATGAACTACTGCCAACATCTCCTTTTCAGTGACTGTATAATTCAATTATGCAGGTGTTAGATTTTTGCTGATAAAATAAATAGCATAAGTCATGGTATGCTCTTTTTGTCCCAAAGAGGTCCCTATTGCGGTATCAGATGCATTAGTAGAAATATGGAAGGGCAATGTCCAATTTGGTCCTCTTAAAATGGGAGCAGTTGAGAGTTTCTCTTTAAGTGTATGAAATGCAGATTGACAGTTAGTATCCCATTTGAAATGTACATCCTTTGAAAGTAATTTAAACAATGGCAGAGCTATCTTACTGAAATTTGCAATAAATCTACGATAATAGCCTGCATACCCTAAAAAGCTTCTCACATCTGTTTGAGTTGTTGGTTCAGATAGATTGACAATGATTTGAATTTTGGCAGGATCTACTTTTATTCCAGATGAAGAAATTTGATGTCCTAAAACTATCCCTTCAGTCATCATCATAAAACACTTTTCGTTGCTAAGGGAAAGATTTGAGTCAACACACCTTTTTAAAATTTTCTCCAAGTTTGCTAAGGATTCCTCAAAGGCACTTCCATGCATAGAAAAATCATCCATATAGACTTCAACACATTCATGAATTAGATCTGCAAAAATGGCCAAGACTGCTCTCTGAAAGGTAGCTGGGGCATTACATAAGCCAAAAGGTAAAACCTTGTAGGCATATGTGCCCCGGGGACATGTAAAAATAGTTTTGTCCTGGTTCTCTTTTGCAATGCTAATTTGATTATATCCGCTGAAACCATCTAGAAATGAAAAATATTCCTTCCCAGCTAAGGCATCTAACACTTGATCAATACAGGGCAATGGGAAATAATATTTTAGTGTTTCCTTGTTTAACTCCCTGTAATCTACACATATCCACCATTTGCCATTTTTATTAGAAACAACAACCAAGGGAGAAACCCATTGGCTATCAGAGATAGGGTAGATAAATCCTACCTTTAATAACTTCTGCAATTCTTCCTTAACTATCTCTTTTATTATGAGGTTCATTCTACGTTGAGGTTATTTGAGAGGTTTGATTTTATCATCTGTGTAAATGTGGTGAGTGCATGTTTCATGATGAATGCCTGGCATGTTAGTGTATTCCCAAGCAAATGCATGGGAATATTTATTCAGTAAGGCAATCAACTGTTCTTCCTGTGATGTAGTAAGATGTGCACTGATATTCAAATGTTTTCCTGGACTGATTTCAACTATTTTTCTTTGGACATCAGTTATTGAATGAACATTAAAAATATCATGAAGTGCCAATGCTAAAGAATGTACTATGCAATTTTCCTAAAAATTCTGTCCCAAAACTTGATCTGCTATAGCATACTGCATGTCTCTTAATTCTTCAGAAATATCAGGTTCAGCAATGAAGTAATCTAGCAAATATTCGTTGTTTTCTTCTTGAAAATCAAAGAACTGATTGATACTTAGGACAGGCTGAATTACTTCTTCTTCCTGATCTTTGGTCTTGTTAATCCATGATAATTGATCTAATACAGAAGGTCGCTGGGCAGAAGGATAAAGTGTAATTTGTTTTCTCTCTGTCCCATGTGAAATGATCATACTTCCTGATCTACACCCTATGAAAGCATCAGTTATTGCCAACTAGGGTCTGCCAAGAATCAATGGATGCCCCCCTAGATTAGACTTTGGTTGTAGCACTATAAAATCTACAGGATACTCCTAGGAATCTAAAGAAAGAATGATATCTTCTAAGATCCCTTTAGGTGTGATTTTAGATCTGTCAGCTAGTTCCAAAACTGTAGTGTTTGGTTTGAGATTTTTTAAGTGAAGGTATTCCATTGTCTCTAGTGTCATGACATTAATAGCAGCACCTAAATCAATTAGTGTTTTTGGAATTGAAAAATTGTTGATAGTGATTGTGACCATTGGGATTCCAGGATCAACATATTTTTCAATAAAAACAATGTTAGACATTAATCCCGCTAATTTGCCTACCACATGAATTTTTGATGGATCCTTTCTTCTCTTATTGAGACATAATTCCCTAACTGCTTTCATATAGATTGGAATATCCTTTATAGCCTGCAGTAGGGGAATTTTGACACATACATTGGTTAACTCATTCAAAACATCAAAATCAGGTAGGGAGATTGAAAGTTTTTCCTTGACCAACCTTTCTGGAAAGGGAGGTATATAAGGTACTAATGTTTTCCCTTTTTTACTGTGATTTTCTAACTGACTTTTCTATATTTGATTTTTTTTGGAGTTTTATCATTTTCTGCTTGTTCTTCTAAAATAACAGGAGATTCTTTTTGTAAAGTTTTTCCAGATCTTAAGTTGATGTTTTGAAGTGGGAGGATTGAGTAGGGGAGTGCCATTCCATCATCAACATTATACATGGGTTTATCCATTTTATTATTTGGATTTGGTATTGGCTGGGCTAGCAATTGTGTTGGTCGAGGTGGAGGCTGGTTGGATGGAAATTGAAGCTGTTGAGGTTGTTGGCCTAGTTGGGGAGCAAGATTGGGTTGTTGGAAAACTGGGGCTTGATTCTGCTGGTATTGGGGATATGCAGAAGGTTGTTGATAGGGCTATAGATAGGCCTGTTGATATGTCTGGCTACCATGAGTATGCCCTCGCCAATTTGGAGCAGGTTGGGCTAGTTGAGGTGACCAAGTTTGCCAGGGCATGGGTGCACTCCATGAATTCTGAACAGGAGTTTGATTTAATTTGAATGAAACTACTGCATAGGATCTTGAGACATACCTAAAAAATGTGGCTTCCAAGGTCTTCATTGTCCCATAAAATAGAGAGACTCCATGCTTTGATTCTCCTCCATTCGGGCTGCCTGCAATTCTTTCAATCTGGGGCAATCATCAGTTTTATGATTTGCAGTACATAAGCCACAAATTTGAATAGTATTTAAAGGAAATTCTTTTAATGGGTGTTTCTTTCTACATTTAGGGAAAAAAATAGATAGGGCTTGATCTTGTTGGTCTTGTTGTTCTTGTCTTTTCTTAGTTCTTGATGTTTCGACCTGTGTTCCTAAGGTACTCAATAGATCAGTCTTAAAATCTTCTAACAGATTTCCAGGTTTAGCTCTGGATATGCCACTAGTTGCAGATTTAGTTACTTTGGAAGACACATCTCTTTTCCCATTTCTAGCCTTTCCTCTTGAATACTTCTGACATAAGTCTTGTATCTCATCAAAGGGTAAGTAGGATATGTCACCTTTTCCCATAACATTCAAAATATCAAGGTATTCTTCTCTTACTCCTTTTAAAAAGATTGTCTGAGTGATCTCAGGTGTCAAGGAATTGTATTTGGATTTCTGCAAGTTGTATGAGAATCTTTCTAGATACTCTTCCAAGCTTTCGTCCTCCTGCTGAGACATCCTGAAAATGTCATCTTTTAAATCCTTTGATCTACAATATGCATGATATTTCCTAAGAAAAAATTTCCTCATCTCATCCCAGCTAGTTATAGAATGCTCTCCTAATCCCATGAACCATTTCAAGGCAGTTGCTTTAAGAGTAGCAGGTAAAAGACGAAGTTTGTGGTTGTCATCAGTATATCCATAGGTTCGACACAAGATATCAAATTCGAATAGGAAAGAATCCGGATCTTCATAAGTCATACCATAGAAATTTGGTAGGACAGATCGTGGAATATTTTTCATCTTTACCTCTTCCCCTAGGATGATGCTAGTGTCCAAGATGGGGAATTTAAAGGTGGCTTCCTGATCTTCTTCTGCTCTTTTATCCCTTTCATACCTTCTCTCTTCTTCCCTATCATGTCTCCTCTCTTCTTCCCTTCTCTCTTGTCTTAGTTTATTTTCTATTTCTAACCTTCTCTCATACTCCCTTCTCTGTTCTACAGTTGGCCCTTTTGATGTTTCTTCTTCAGCCATTTCAAAAGTATCAACAGTTGTAATGAGTCCTTTTTGATCAGATAAAGAAGTTCCTGTTACTTCTATTTTTGGGGTTTTTTGATAAATCTTCCTTTTTCGTCTCTTTGTCTTGACATAAAACTAGAATCTACTCTGTGTTTTTGAAATTTTCTTTTTATAAGAGAACTAAAGTTCTTAAGTCTGCTTCTAAAATGCCTCCCCGACAACGGCGCCAAATGTTGGGCTCCAATCCACTAGTGTAAATTAGACCTTAAGTTTATGTCAATCCGGAGTTTGTAGACTTAGAGGCATATCCCAAATATAGAGACTTAGAGCTAGACCTGACTGGAAATTTAGTTTACCTATGAAACAAATCTATTGAATGCTAGAATGCTGTCACTTTGAAATGCAAAACCTCCCTTACAGAAGCAACTTCATTTGATCTCTTAGTTTAACCAACAATTCATATATGAAATATTCTGAGATAAAAATACTGAACCTAAATCGTAAAAATAGATCACAATACACAACCTATTATCTCACTGTTGAAGGCAGACAATCATTGATTTCCTTTACAAGAAGACAGTTCGCAATGTATAACTATCTTCAGCAGTTCGATATTGAATAAGCAATGCAATCTAAATCATTCCTACAACGTTTAAACATTTAAATAACAGAGCTCATAACCCTGCTCATACAATCTAACTCGTTCTGCAATGTATGAGTAATTAAAATAAGGAAAATCGACTTCTATAGGATTTAATTAAAACATACCACATGCAACGATGCACAAAGATGTGTGTAGACTTGGCAAAGGGGGCCCTCCAATGCTTTGTTTACACACGCAAAGAAAATCACAGAGCTCTAGAACTCAATCGCATTCACCATATAGAAATGAACATACACAGTAATTTATCAAATCCACAGTCTTTATTTCAAAACCATACGTCTATTATCCAGGGGTTTGTTTCCTATGTAAAATCAAATACTTATACAATTTTTTTAAAAACTGAAAATGCTACAAATCTGGAAGACTCATAATGATATGCGACCCTCGAGATCCTCCATCAGATCCATCAAAAATAGGCAAAATCGAAACTGTCCTGTTTTTATGCTAAGTGGTAGCACATGTGGTCGTCTTTGACTAGCATTGACTCGACACCTGTGAAAGCCATGTCATATGTTCGTTAGAAATTTAACCATCCTTGGACATCGAGGATCTTCCTTCCATCTCTCAGTTTGTGCCTAGCTGGCCTGTAAGTATCCAACCTAGGAGAAATTACAGGAAGTTAGCACATTCAGTAATTTTGAATAAAACCTTAATTTAAATGCCTTAAAAATCTCATAATTCAATTTGTTAAGAAGCAACAACATTTATACCTTTGACCAAAGTTTTGTGGATGAAATTAAGGTTTTATGGAGAAAACTGGAAGGTATTTAGATGGCAAAATAGGTAAAAATGGTGCCCAACAGGTACCATCAAGAGAGGAGAAACAATGCTCTTGATTCAAGCTACTAGCACTCATTTTCGTGTAATGAGTAGAAAATATGTATGATCTTACCTAGAGCTCGTATGATTCCATGGGGGTAGGTCCGAATTTGGGTCACTCACGAGGTTTAGTTGAGCGGTGTGCAATAAAGTGTTACCCTTATTCTTTAGTCATCATTAGTTGCAATTAAACATGAAAAATTAATACTTGAAAGGAACGTAAAGACATGAAACCCTTGGTATTAAACATGATTATTAAACATATTTGAAAAAAACATACCTAGGCACATGCATAGTGTTTAACAAAAATGAAAGTAATATGCATAATGTTTAACAAAAGAAAAACAAAAATGAAAATAATATGCATGGTTTATTGAAAAAGCGATACATAATTTATATTTAAGAAAAGTAAATGACTATAAATAAGAAATAAATATAAACTATAAGTTGTGCACGAAATAGGAAGAAAAACACGTGTACATGAATATAAACAAGAAATTCAAGTGGAACTATTAAAAGGAGAAGAACGAAAAACCTTGAAACATCCCGGAGTAAAAATAAAATGATAATGGGAAGTGAGTTAATTAATTTGAAGAAAATAATTTTTATTTAAATAGAAAAAAAAGTAATCTCATGTGCACCAATTAAAATATGAAATCTATAAAACATCAAGGAAACATTCAAGAGTAAAAGTAAGAGGGGAAGAGTTGTACGTGGTAAATAAGATCAATATTTTCATTTTTTTAATAAAGAGTTACTAATGCTAGTAATTAAACATAGGTGGGTGATCAATTAGTATTTGTCTAATTAAATAAATAAAGAGCATTTTACATGAATTTGATAAGTGGCTTGAGACACAAACCCTAATAAATGAAACCTTTAATGAAAGAGAATATTTTGCACCTTAATGTTGGATGGTTACCATAAAATTACTAAATGGTTCTTGGTTTTGTTGAAAAAAAAAATGTATATTAATATTCTAACTTTTTGAAAATAATAAATATACAAAGGAAACAAATATATATGTAAGTGCTATTCTCATTGCAGCATGTAGGTAACTTGAATATGAATCCTTATGGTGTAAAACCTATTATGAATATTTGCATGAACTTCAATATCCTTGGCATTTTGGAGGACTTTAAGATTATGCACGATGCACGTCATAGTTTGGATTTGGCATTGTGTTAATTTGATACTTGGTATTGCTTGGCTATGAGAGGACTTACATGCAAGGTTTGAGGGTGGGATCAAGGCTCTCACCATAATTATCATACAACTGGGGCCTTTGAGCTCATGTCTATTCTATAAGAAATATTTAAGGAGAGTGATCAAATTGTGACACTCAAAAGGTCTGGGTAGATTATAACTTCTTTCATATATATATACGATGATATATATGTATTATTATATATTTTTCCTTAGAAATAGATTATGATAATTGCGAAGGTTTAAAGATTATAACTATATATATCTTTATTTAGAAATATATTATGATAATTTCTAGGTTGCCATGTTGTTCATAATTAAATAAAAGGAAATGAAAGATAAACATGAGAAAAAACTTCTATACCTTAATAAGTCATAATTTATATCTTTTTTATTATTTTTATGAATACAATTTCAATAAGTCAAAAGTTATATCTCTTTATCTTAATATATTTATGAGTACAACTTCGCTTCAATAAATTCTAGATCTTTCAAAAACATTTCCAACTTTAAGTAATCATGTTCTATACTTCCTCAATGATACATTGAGATATCGATTATTCAACTTGGAATAAGGTACACAATATGAGAAGGACATATCCACTCAGTATTAGATCTCTACTATAAAATATGTTATATGTGGTAAATGTGTGTTTTTGTATAGATCTAGTATGCTTATTGTTTGACAGATCTAATTTGTGATAATCCACCTTAATCTTATACATGAATAATATGTTTTTATAAAATCTACTTTGTTTTCTTTTACTTTAAACAAAATTAGAATCTAGATTGAAATAAATCAATTGAATAAAACAAATTAATCTAGAATGAATGGATTTTTTATTCTATTTTCTTTATAATTTGTTTTCTAAAAAATATCTATAAATACCATAAATTTATTAAAAACCCAAACTTAGAGCCTCTTACCTTTTCTTTCTGACTCTACTTTCTCATCAGCTTCTCCTCAGCCTTCAAAGCAATCTGATATGTTTCCTCAACAGATCTCAATGACCACAAACTCAAATCATCTTGTATATCAAATCTTAGACCATTAACATACCTAGCTATCCTCTCAGGTGTGTTTTCCACTTTTCCAGATCTGATATTTACTTTATAAAATTCCTGAGTATACTCCCTAAATGTCATTGAATTTTTCTTTTGCCTAAACAAAATCAACTTATAGTCCTTAGGAAGAAATTTAGCTATCATTCTGCTCCAGCTATTGATCATGGCTTTATTTTTCAATATTCTTTCCTCTTGTACACTCCCACCACAAGGATGCATGCCCTCTTAACCTCATGACAACAAATCTAACTTGCCAGTCCTCTTTCACTTCAACATAGTCTAAGTGTTTGTTCATAGCATTGATCCAATCAATTAACTCCTCAGGATCCAATATTCCACCATAAAATGGCACATCAACCCTTGAAGTAGAACCTGCACCAAAAATAGACCTCAACATTCTTACCTCAGGATTTCAACAGCTGTCTCCTCCTCCTCTTCAGGTATCTCTTCATCACTTGTGTCTCCAGTGTGCTCATGATGTATTCCAGTTTCTAAGGCTTCCAGCCTTGTTCTCAGAGTTCTTATCTCCTCTCTCAATTCTACATTGGAAACAGGTCTTCCTCGCCTGGCCCGGCCTCTTCTAACTCTGACCTCCATCTCCTGGCGCAAAAATTCACTACTAGATCCAATTTTCCTGTCACTAATTACTTGATCTGAATCTGTTAGTAATACATGAGTAAAAATAACCTTGCCTTTCATACAGGAAAACTACTCCAACCTTATAAACTAACAATTCACAATCTTTCAGAAACAAGAACTATTGTCACCACACTCTCATACCTTCACGCAGAATCCCTTTTCTGCTCTGATCCCAAATGATGGAGGTATAAACCCATATACCTGCTCTATGCCGAGGATTCTCTAACGGTTAGAAAAACCATTACCAAATATACAATCATATGTGATTTCCAACAACCCAATTTGCCCTTACAAATATTCAGATCTCCTATTCCTATGATGATATCCCCGTTAATTCCTTAATTTGGCATATTTACTTTATAATCCACATGGATGAAATGCATGTATGTTCCAGATTAGTGAAGAAAACAAGAATATGTTTACTCATCTCGCTAGGAC
The DNA here is from genome assembly GCA_001517045.1 of Pseudotsuga menziesii. Classification (NCBI taxonomy): domain Eukaryota; kingdom Viridiplantae; phylum Streptophyta; class Pinopsida; order Pinales; family Pinaceae; genus Pseudotsuga; species Pseudotsuga menziesii. The sequence goes on from LPNX010739066.1 coordinate 474,755, forward strand.
AAAAGCTCTGTCACCAACGAGCTTTTTCACCTATACGACGATGAGATTTCATAATAGAATTTGACCCCTAAGAAATCAAATCTCTCTTTGTAACCCCTCTACCAATCAATACCTTGAACTATGAATTGCAAAGTATAAAACTGGAACTTCAATTAGCATGAATTTGTAAATAAACACACTTACCATTCAACGCAATTTCTCCAACAACATATGGTCTCAAAATGGAATTTCGCGTCAAGGGATTCAGATCTCCTTTCAATGTAGTGTAATACAAACTACAATATTTGCAAACGTATTTAGTAACATGTCTTTCTTCAACATTGGATCAGAATTCCATCAGTAAAACTAAGTCCCTAATGGCAATACTTAACCCAGAACCCAATTTCAGAATTGAGAATGATAAGATGTCCAAAATCTCATAATTTATACCCGTGCACAAATGGATACAAACAAATTAAGAATCTCTGTGAAAATAAGAAAGTAACTCAATTGATTCAAAAATCCAGAAATTCCATCTTATTGCACAAAGAACCCTACCTGATTTTAAAAGTTACAGGTAGACCATTACACCAGAGATGTTCAATCTTTGTATATGCTCTAGGATTCAAAATCCAAGCTACCCTCTTGCTCTAACCTCCATCCTCTCAGATACATTCAAATTTTGTATGATATCCAAAAAGGCTCCTCGAGCTAACTCAAAAAGCTCTCTGAGCTATCAAAAACTCCCTTGAGCTACCTCCTTCCCTAACTAAATCACTCGAGCTGCATTAAATACAATTTTCAGTTCTGTTTCTAGATCCTTTAATTAAGGAACACAACCCTTATCTGACTTTACTAACCCTATGACTCACTAAGAGATCACTAACTAAATAATATAATCACTCAAGTGACTACTTACTTTGTTTTAGTTGTTACATGTGGAAAGGATCGAGTATCCTTATCCATTTTATTCAGCTTTTTATAAAATAAAACAAAATTTACATGTATGAGACCCTAGGTCTCCTTAAGTTTTCCTTGACTTGTCAGTGAGATACTCTATGCTCCTGCATCACAAATCCATTTGCTATAGTAAAATGAACTTAAAATGAAAAAAATATTTTTAAAGTTAAAAAGAAATAAAAAGAGATGGAGAAAGTTATTCAATTGTCTGTTAATTTAAATATAGTAGTTGAAAAGATTCAAAGAAGTAAAAATGAGAGTTACTATGGTAGTTAATTGGATTTAATTAATAAGTAATTGTTTTAAAGTAAAACATATTTAAAACTAAAAGGAAAAATAAATTAAAATATAACAATAATTAAATAGAAAGATTAAAAAAAACAAATAAAATAAAATTTGGTACTATATTATATTATTTTATTTTTCAACTTTATTTTTCTCAACTTTAAACCTAAATGTTTTTCTGTAATGTTTATAATTAACAGTTAGTTTATAATTAATGACTAGTTTTTAATTTTCTAGTGCCATATCTTCCACTCGAAACTTGCTAGCCACTTCTAAATTTCTACATTGTGCAAATCCATAACTTCATTTCATGGTAAAATATTTTTTAAATTTCAATTTATTCTCGAAATCTAGATAAAATCAAAATCAATATATTAATATTAAAATTTAAACCATACAAATATAAAATAATTCATGAAATTAAAAATACAAATATGGTATTACATAAAAAAAACCAATCAACCAATATAAATTATAATGATCATTAATTTACAATTTTATAGTATTATAAAATCACTCTATCCAATTAAATTGAATACATTAAATTAAAAAGAAACATAAGTGAAAAATAAAATATAAACTTATAAATACATTGCATATATCATTATAAAAATCAAATTCTATACTAAATTAAAGAAAATGAAATTCTCGATTACAAGATAAAATATCTCGGTGTTATAACGTTATACACAAATATTAATAGTGTGTTCCCAAATTATGAATGGTGTGTTTCTAAACTTACGAATTATACTCATTTTAAAAGGAATAGTCTAACAGCGTGATGATTTTGCCCACCGGCAATCATCGCGCCGAACCTCCGGCGACTGACCCCCCATCGACGACCGACGCCCCTCCCTTTCCTCCTTGTCTCTACCCCTTGTTCTCCCACCGTCACCACCACCCCATTCGTCACCCCTTCCATCGTCGTTGGCCCCTTCGTCATCTCCCTTCGTCCGCCATCGTCACCACCACCCTCCCGGTCCATGCAATTAATTTTTCCACCCACATACGTCCCTCCTCTGCCTGGACGATCCCCAATTCAAACAACCATCCTGCTTCTTCTCGATGCCTTGTTCTGCCTCTTCTCGACGCCTCCTCTCTACGCTCACCATCAAAGGAATTCTAGCTTTAAATGGTGGAGGTGCCAACTGCTGCAGTTTCGATTTTCGAGAAGGGTAAACTACTTCGCCAGGTCAGCTCCATGATAGTTATTGTCGAGTTAGACTCTTCCCCTGGCTATATCTGTATGGACCATAAACATAGTATATTGACCTTTGGTCAAACAATGTTTTTTTATCACTTATGAATCTGGTTCAATTTCAATATTTCAATCCTTATCACATTTCTTTTCTTGATGGGTTCTACTTAATAATCCCCTAATTAACATGTCCTTCCAGTTTGAATCTCGTTTCAAATCTAAAAACTCGATCCAACTCCAACTGAAAACATTGGGTGGTTTCTCTATAAATAGAAACAGGAAGAAGGGCTTCTATACTAAGATGGAACCTTCAAACATTCATATGAATGCAATTAGAACAACCAGATTTAAACCCATTGGATTCTTTCCTCTAGAAAATCTCACTCTGTCAAATATTGACCTCTTCAATATCTATACAAGATTAGCTCCTATGGCCACTCCTCAGGCTTTCCAGAGCACAATTCTCCACAACCTCATTGAATGTTTATGATTAGGAAACCTGTGGGTGAAAGGATTCTTTAATTGTCTGGAAGAAAAACCTCTAATTACTAAAAGAGAAGCATGTTCAGCAACTTGCCACATTCAATCTGCAAATTTGAATGCTTCAAGTCTGTAAAACTATTCCCCGTACTCAATCACCTTTAGACTTTACGTAAATACCGTGTACAAGGTTTGAGATATTCGTCTTGAATCCTTGATCTTTTTTGACACTGTCAGTGTGATAATCAAGATAAATAGAAGAATTAAGGCCTGATATTGAAGTACTCAGTTGTGTTAATGACATATGCAGATTATGATTGACTCAAATAAATTTGTGTCACAAACATTTTTTACGAAGACCTTGGAAGAATAATTGAGACTGGTAAACAACCCTTATAAGAAGCATAACATCTATATCCAAGTAAAGAAGATTGCGACT
>LPNX010739073.1:0-21131 GCA_001517045.1 Pseudotsuga menziesii
TTCTTTGGTTTGAATCTTCTGCTGAGTGCCGTCATGTTTGGAGCTCTCCGAAAAACAGATTCATCCTTATCATAATGATGGGTATATTCAAAGAACACTTTGTGCTTCTTGCAATGTTCGGCCACTTTACCAAGAGTGTCATTGCGCCGGAAAGGCATCTCCCCAAAGTGGAACTTCCCTAGTTCTTCTATGAATTCGGCAGCCTGTTTCACATTGGCGAATCTGCAGCTACCTAATTTGAAAGGTAGAGGGGGATATGCAGCCTTCTTATGCTGGAACAGGAAATGACCAACTCCGTCAATGAACACTTGTCTGACCGCCTCTTTATGGATTATATAATCCGTTGCATACTTTGGCAGCAGATAAGGTGTCTTTGAGCCTCCATACATTCTAAGATACATACCATCGTCTGTCAAGAAATAATCCCCATACTCCTCTATTACCTGCATAGCATCTTCCGACATGCAGTCACATTCCTTCCGGAAGATAAGCTTGTATAGTGGCATAATGAAATGCTCACATACTTCTCTGTAATAACTGTGGTACTGATGAGCCCACAGTGGTTTGTAAGCTGCATATACAGGCGTTCTTTCCCTATCCCAGGCACACTTGAGGCCGGGGAAAGGCTGGTGGCATAGTATGCAGTCTATCAAAATGGAACTCATATAGAATTCAGATTTCTTCCGGGCTTCCCCTCCTCCCAAGGCTGCAGCTACGCAAGAAGAGAGACTACTTGATACTAGGCTGGCCCAGTTGAAGACTGTTCCTTGGGTCGCCACATGGAACATAATGGGGACCCATTCAAATTTGAAGAGTCTGCCACTGGCCCTACCAAAGATCCTGTTTAGCATCAGAGCTACAAATCTGTAAGGAGCTCTTAAGCTCGCTGTATCATAATCCTCGGTTGCTCTGTGTCGATAGAGCTTTCCGGGCAAGAGCATTCTCTTCAGAGTTTCCACTAAATCCATCCTGAGATTATCCAACCAATCATTTGACAGGAAGATTTAAGGCTCTGGCAGGTGGTAAGCCAGCGCCACATATCCTGGGCTAAATGCAGCATAGCCCTAACCTTCGACATTTCCTATAAGCATTGTGTTGCTGTTTGTGTGGGGCAGAATCCATCTCATAACATCAGAGCATGGGAACAGCTCTGGTCTAGTAGCCACCTTCATAATGGCGGATTTCTCTATGTTGGCATAAATGGGCTCCTCTTCGAGACCCATGTCTGGGACTTCCCTGCGGGAAATCAGTCTGTACATCTCATCCCATTTATACTCAGGCTCAACACCCGAGACACATTGAGTGTCTTCATATATATATTCTGTCTGTGTGACGACCTCTATTGCTGATTGTTCTTCGGCCATAGGCGCCTTCTTTTTCTGCCTTTTGGACATTGTAAGCTCTTCCTGCCATGTATAACATTATGACATTAAGCAACTTGAATTTGCGAACATTGTGCTGCAGTTTATTCTTTCTTAAGTGTATTATGACTGTCATGAAAATAAAACATAAGCCCTTCAGGCTGAAGAATTGAACTAGCATGCAATACCGTGCAATGTGTTGATATCCTATGTTAATGTGATAATCATCCGTGCAACAAATGCATGCATTGCACAGCTCTATAATGCCTTGAGACTAGGGTGCAATATTTCATGACTTGATTTATGTGAAGCATACTCAGTTCTGAACAATCTACCACTGTTGCATAATATCAAGCTTATCAACTATGCTTGAAACAGCATTAAATCTACGCTATTATGTGACATGCCATTTTCCCAAGATAGCAATATATTGAAGCAAAATATGCATATCATATGCGGAGTGCCTTTTAAAGTGAAAGCAAGCATAGAAACCCATGCATGTACATCCAATCCAACAATGCCCTAACTGTCTAAAAACTAAACTAAATCCTGCGCAATACAGTGAGCAATCATCTCGCAGTGCCGCTTATCCTATTACAATAAATCGCAAATGCAAATGTATGGATTATGAAAGCGAAGGGCAAAATGCATCAAACATTACGACGACATGGCTTTATCAAGGGTAAAAACGGCAATAGCCTATGCGGCTCGCGGAAAGATAGTTACATCGGTGCGGCTAGATACAGCGGGCATCAATAACAATTTTTCGTACACGGCGTTCTCACCAGAACCACCATCCATGCAACCTTCAAATCGTAAACACTACAGCAGCACAGCCCTAGGGTTTTAGACAGCCGAAAACGACGAAATGCGCGGGACGGCGCGGGCAGAGGTTGGGGCTCGAAAACGGGTATAGATATTAGGGAAACTGACCAGCAGGGGAATCATCACAAATCACCAGCAAAAACCCCCCATCGAAACTTCTCCCTGAACATCATTATTGCAAAGGAAAAAAAAAAAAACCAAGTGCAAGCGGCATAGCGGCCGCCTGCACCTGGCCTTCATCCGCTGCGCGCAGGGCGGACTAAAACGGCCAAGGTAAACAAATAAACGCGCGGGCTCTATAAAGAAAAAACGACTCCCCCTTCTTCTAACCGTAAACAGCTATCCCAACCGGAAATTCTCAAGATACGAGAGCTAAACGCCAGGCGAGCCAAAAAACAACTACGGTAAACCTAGCCGCGGGGAAACTATGTACGCAGGCAGAACGGGAAATGTGTACACGATCCTAGTAATACCCTTACCACAGCAAACAATACCCAGTCGAAAACCCAGAATAGCAAAAGGTAAGGCGGTAACGATCCTACCTGGCAGTAATGCGCAGCTGGTGAGGCGACAACGGTTGAGCTTCCAACCGACACCTAGACGCGGGTACAAGCACGGAGCTCCACAAAGTTCGCAGGGTCGACAGCGCGGAGAGGACAACGACAGCTCGGGCCCAAAATAACAATAAAAAATCCAAACCCCCGCCCCCCGTATATATAAAAGGTTCGCACGTGCGGCGTGCTCTGAATCGGCCGCGCGACGAAAGTGAATCGGGCGGCGAGAACTCCAGCCCATCCGCAACGGCGGACAGTCACCAGCCTTACCCCATCTGCAACGTCGAACCCAGCGCGCGAATAAATAACAAAACGACGATCGGGCGTCGGCGGGGACCGAGATCGAGGGGCAATAACTCGGACTCCTCCGCAACGTCGGGCGTCCGTAAGCTGAGCTTCGTCCGCAACAGTAGGAAGCCCGATAAAGCAATGATCGTAAACTCACATCGGCAACCCGGAGAGTCTTTATCGGAAAGGCGAAATTCAGACCCGCCCGCAACGGCGGAGGGAACAGAAAGTAAAGAGCTCCGATACACATGGATCGGCGGGAAAACGCAAACTCAGAAGTCCAAATGGTCCGCAACGGTGAAATACAAAGCAGCCAACCTCCGCAACGGCGGGCAAAAACAAATGACTTAACTCCCGATTCAGCAAGACTTCGAAGGTATGCAAAAAAAACAACGATGAGCTTGATAATGGAAGGGATCATTTTTAAAGCATTAAAGGAGCAAAACAAATCGATTGATATCAATTCAAAAAGCTGTAAAACATTCCAAAAATCCATAGACCAAAAGTCACCAGACTGAAACCGGAAGAAAACAAACTTATTCAAAGTAAAGGAGGGTCCTAAAATTTTTTAGAATTTTGGGAAATTGTTGCAGGTGCAACACCCCGCTAGCTGAAGATGTCGTCTCCAACCCCAAATGTTGTGTTGCACGCTGTGCTGCTATTCACGAGCTACAAAATAATAATCATCAAAAGTAAGTCTCCTTTCACTTTATCTTTCTTTTATAACTTTCAACTGCGAAAACCCTAATCTTTGACCTAATTAGGTCACTTTATTTTCTAATTTGCAGTTGACTTGCATGCATGCGCATGGAGACTTAAATGAGTGCATGCATCATTAAATAATGCTTAGATGGCATGCATGATGGTGGCCTTTGGCCCTGGTGGCCCTTCTTGACCTAATGGTGATAACATGATGATGCCCTAGATTTTCTATAGATGGCATCAGTCTTTAGATGATTCCCTAATTGTCAATAACTGCTCGAACCCACAGGAATCACATAGGTTAGCGGTTTTGGTCCTCAATGCCTAATCAGATGAGGACATTACAAAGTGACTAAGTCAAAGAGGGGGGGGCGCACTTTACTCGAGGACATCTCCCTATAGTGAAATGTCGCAACATAACATAAGATATAACATGATATAACATAGGAGGGGGTCTCTAGGGGCTTAATTCACTCTAGGCCCCTTTACAACTTCATAACATAAGTTACAACAATGAAATACATCAATAGCCAATTAGAGGGGGCACCCCTTGGGGGGTTTTCCTCGCTGGATGAACCATAATAAAATAATCCGGATATCCACTAACTAAAAACTGCTGGAGGACTGTTCGGGATGCCAAGAAACATCATCTGTCAAAATTCCAAGCCATTTCCTTGACCCAGGAGGCCAAATCGACTTTTTCAGTGATTTTCTAGTTCATTTTTTGCTGGTACAATCTCTGGAAACTGGTAAATCCACCATAACTTTCTCTACGATGCAAACTGGGGCAAACTCACTACTCTGGATGATCTAGAGACATAGAAGAATGGTATAAGTGACTACTCATACCCCCTAGAACACTGATCTGCTCTAGGAGAACCAATCATACTGCCATCTGGAATAAAAAATGATCATCTGGCCAATAATTAAGTGATAATAATCACTTTTTCCAGAGAACCGAAGCCAAACTCTCAAAACTGAAACTGCAGTATTGGTCGTAGGCATGTTTCGAACAAATATAGACTGTTACCACCTAAGTTGTACTTAGTGGTTTTTTATCTAGTGAGCCTGGTGAACCGGACAAGGATAACTTGTTCGGACTTCAGAAGACCTTTGGAAGTACTTCTGGGAAGTGCTTGTTGTACTATATCACATGTTCATACCCCACGGGGGAATTGTAATAAATGTTCTAGCATGATAGTGTCTGTAAAAGACTCGGTCTCTTAGACTTTATTTGTCAATCCGATCAGCCCAGGGTGTTTTTTCCCTTGATTATTATTGGTTGTTGAATAAACGACTGATAATTTCTGAGTTTTTCACTCCATACCTCCAAAGTTGGGGTGGTCGGCTTTGCATTTAGGCCAATTGAGGTTATTAGAGTCTATGTATCAATGTATAAACATGCTAGACATCATGGTCGAGTCATATGAACATGTCTAAGTCCCCCTAGGTTTTTTCAATTTTTCAAATTTTTAGTTTTTTGAGTGTTTTTTTTTAAATTTAATTTTTCCTAAACTTAGGCTGTTGTTTAATAGTTTAATTGGAAAAATTGATTTTGTAATAAAAGTGGGCCAAATAATCAGTTTCAATCATGTAGGTGCTCATTTTCAAGCCAAGAGCACCATGTAAACCCATGGACCCACTATTTCCTAGTTTTGAGTGATTTTCCATCACTCAAGTCAGAAAGCCCCAAAAATCAATTATTGATTATTTTAATTAATAAATTGATGAATAATGGAGCAAATCCAAAATCATAGATCAATGGATTCTCAGCCGATTTGATTGAAATCAGTCAAATCTGAACCAGATTGACTAGATCTGACAAATCCTTGACTAAAGGAGGTGATCAAATCAGATCCAGAGTTGTTCTTCAGCATTATTTATGGGGAATTGCGCCCTCTCTCTCTCCTCCACACGTGTGGGCTCTCCTGGGAGCTCTATGGACTGATGTGTCGGTTTATGGGTTGAATTCTCAGCTCAATCAAGCCCCCGGTTGACAAGTAGGCTCAGTTCAGCTTCAGATCTGCATTGATTGACTCTCCATCAGCTGATTTGATCTGTCTCCTTGGGATTTGCGCCCCCACTGGGCTGGATCTCCTGGTTTTTGTATAAATCAAAGCACAAGCAGCCTCTTCCTAGCTAGTTAGAACTGGGATTGAGGTGTTGTTGCTCTTGTACTGTATTGTTTATTATTCTGGAATAAAGAAGCTTTGGAGGCAAGATGTATGGTGTAATGCTCTTCATGTGTGGATGTTGATTGTCAAATGCTTATGAGGTATAATCTGTTTTATTTATCATTGCTTTGCTAGTTAATTGTTGGCCTTGAAGGAGAGAGCTCCCTCTTGTTAGGGTAAGAGTTTATTCTAGTTTGATTTATGCTCTTACTGCTGCTTGTTTCAGATCTATTGGATTTGTATGTATTTTAAGTTTAATTGCATGCTTTCCAATTATCTCTTCCAGCAGCACCTGTGTTTTAACCATCTGTTTGTGCAAGGATTTCTAAGTTGTAGGTGATCTCGCTTGTAGAAGAGGTTGAGCTGGTTTGCATCTTCCTCATCTTCAAGATCTTCTGAATGACATAGTCCCTCAGTGTTCCACCAAAGCAGAATCCAAAGCCCAACATTCCCAGGCTTCAAACACTCTTTCTCTCTCTTCCTCCTTCAAAATCTTAATTTCTCTTCAAATTGGTTACTTTAAAAGAGTCTTATTGCTTAGATCTCTCTCATTAATAAAATTACAAATAGATCTAGTCAGTAAGATCCTTTCTTAAGTTTAGATCTCAATTCTGTTTTGCATATAAAGTTATATTTTAAGAGATCTAGCTGAAATTATCTTCTTTTTGCAAGCATTTTAATGAAAATTTAGCTTGCTTTTAAGGTAGTTTCCTTTGATGTACTTTAAAGTTTCATATTCTGCAATAAAAGTGCACATCTTATTGGCTGCCCAAATAGCAAGCCAAGACCCCAAGGAAAGTTTGATTTCCTTGGTTCCTTTTTGCAAAACTAGATTACCCCAACTTAACAAAATTTTACTTAAGTTTTTTTTCGGTAACTAGTGTAATGACCCAAAACACTTTCAAAGTGTGTTTGGGCACATTTGATTTTGATTGCTCGCTGTTTTTTAGCAGGTCTAACAAAAAAGAGGAGACTCTGCCCAATTTCCGACTCTTGGACGAACCGGAGCTTCCCGGAAGCTTCCCCCACCACTGTGTTTTAATTCTAGCTTGTTACAAGCTTGTTGTAAGTCTTTGGATCCCAGATAACAAGGACCAAAGTGCATCAATTTTAATTTGCTGATATTGTAAGCTGCTAATAGAAAGAAAAGGTCCTTTCCAATAGGCTCTTTTGAGCCTATTCACCATCACCCCTGGGGGGATTTGTGTCCATGTTTCCTTTTTGCTTTTCTTTCCTTTTTTTGCAAACTAGTGTAGTTCTAATAGGGTAGTATACTTTGTTTTATTATCAATTTCATATTCCATATTTGAGATTTCAGAGTAATCTTAATACTTACCCCACGACTTCCTGATTGACCCGAAAGGGGAAAGAGATGAGTGGTAGGACTAATTAGAAAACCGGAATTGTGTATCTATGCTTTCCTTTCATCATTTGTTTCATAAGCTATTATAAAATTAACCCCTCCTTGATTCCCCGATTGAGATCCACTTGGATCGAAAGAGGTTCCTGGAGGGTTTTCTTTTTTAACAAGAACACCCATCTCAAAATTTACTAAAATTGACAAGACTCCGGTGTGTATGCTCTGCACTTGGCTGCGGTTCGTCCGATCAATCAAGCTGTATCAAAAGCATTTGAGTGACTAGAATAATTAGGATTCACTCTCCCAAATTGACAAACCATCAGGTGAAAATCCAACACCTAGATCAAACCATTACGGTGGCAAAATACCCAAAGAAAGCAGGAACTCCTGAAAAGTGACCTCGAGGCGCCGATCTCTGTCTCACCCTAACAGGTGCGTTATGAACAATAGCCCCAGAGACTCCATATCCCGGATGATCACAAAATCTATGAATTTGTCAACCTTAATCAATTTTACATTGATTTATAACTTTCACCAGCAACATATATTCTCATAGACATTTCATCAAACACTTTAGACACATTCCATACACATCACAATGGCGAGATAATATTGGCACCTTTATTATTACTAACAAAGAGTAAACAGTACAATAACTATGGTTGTGATATCAGCTACCAAAATACATCCAACAAGAACCTGAAAGGTGATGCCAACCCGAATGATGAAGCTCCAATGAAGACCCTGAATGGATCCTCCCCCTTTGTCCAGCTAGGGTGGGTCGGTCACACCACCGAAACTAGACCAAAATGGATGGATGGAGTTTGCCAACCCCAAACGAAAACTCTAGGCTAACCCCTAGACGGTTTCAAGAACAAATCTCCAAATATTCAAGCATGCCCTTTTCCCTTTGCCTCTGCCGCCTTTTATCCTTGAAAAGACTCCAATACCATGGGTAAATACCATGGGCCAATGAAAACCATGTTCTATTATTTACTTTTTGCCCATACCATAGAAAAATACTATAGAACAACAGAAACCATGCCTTGGGTAATTATTACGTCACCATTAATAATTTTCTAAATTCTTCTTAGGTGACCTTGGTCTATTAGGCCAGAATTGGGGACATGACATTCACTCTCCCAAATTGACAAACCATCAGGTGAAAATCCAACACCTAAATCAAACCATTACAGTGGCAAAATACCCAAAGAAAGCGGGAACTCCTGAAAAGTGACCTCGAGGCGCCGATCTCTGTCACACCCTAACGGGTGCGTTATGAACAATAGCCCCAGAGACTCCATTCAGCCCACATATTCCTTGCGGGTAGCCGTGAAGGTTTAGTTTTGGACATACTCCAAGTACTCTCGAGTATATCTGGAATCCACCCCTTCACCTAATTTTAATCAACTCATATTTCACATTAACTTAAAACGTACCAAGAGGCAATTGCAAAACATTCACTCCAAGCACATGCAAGTACATTGATTATCTTTTGACTTCATTTTAAGGTACTGGTTATTTTCTTGCTTGCTATATATATATATTGTGTCTCAGCATTGTGCTTTCGTGCGCTCATTTTGTATCGTGTCATCTATGGTTGTTTATGGTTAAATTTCAAACTCCTAAGTAATTCATTCAGTTTAACATCACCATACTAAGTAATTAGCCTTAGTAACTTAATAGGGTCTACCCCCCTTGGCTTCGTTAAGAGTTGAGCCTAAACGGAGGAGTCAAGAACAAGGTGACAGCCTTGACTCGAGACTTGCCCCCAAGGACACACTGAGTGGCTTGAAGATTTCTACCACGTGACCCAGGTGTGTGAAAGGCTGCAACACTTTTTGGCGTCGTTGCCGGGGATAAATCTTTTTATTCCCGAGTACGACTTAGCTTAACTTTTTTCTAAAACAACTAAAAAGATAAAAACTTTTGATTGATCTAGTCTTTAAAAAACATAAAAATTAAAACTTGATCCATCTGGCGACTCCACTATCTAACATCTCTTCAAGAATTTCTACCCGAAGAAACCGCCGACAATTATTCAATCCTCTCCCTGATCCCGAAAGGTTTATTAGGGAAAGATTGAATAGGCAGACTTCTCATAGAAACCTTGAAAATTTAGGAGACCAATCCCTCTCAGATATCCATCACATATTTGTAGAAGTCATACCTTCCAATCTCAAGAAATGACGGAATTTTTCAAACCCCTTGACTTTTCTCAGATAGGAGGTAGTCCTCATGACATTCTGAATGATGCTATCAAGAAGCTCCCCATATTCGAGGGAAATAATGCCATCTCTGCCAAGTCTCACATCCAAAAGTTTTTGATAAGCACCTGGTCAGTTACTGCAATGATGCTGCCCATAACCATGAAGATGTCAAAATGAAGCTCTTTGCTTTATCCTTAGAGGATGATGCTGCGGAATGGTACTCCGACCTTGGTGATGATTCATATAAAACTCTTAATGAATTCCTAGAGGGTTTTAAGAAGAAATGGGGGGAAAAGAAAGAACCAAGACATCTGCTTGCTGCCCTCCATAACATAAAGATGGAGAATGAAACCATTGATGAATTTAATACTAAGTTCAGGCGTGTGGTTGTGAACCTCCCTAGAGAAATCTAGCCAAGGGATGCCTCCATCCTCATATCTTACATTGAAGCTTTCACTGGTGATTTGAGGTACCAGTTAAGGGACAAAGAGCCGACCGATCTAAAAACTGCTCAGGAATTGGCCGAGAAAATAGAAAAGAATATGCAGTCTTCAGGCAAATCCAACATTCCAGGTTACACTAGGGGAAACACTTCATACAACAAAGAGAAGGGAAAAGCCGTTGAATTAGAGGAAAAGGCAACCTCTAAAGACCCCATGGAAAAGGTAACTAGCATGATAAAAGAATTGGTTACTAGTCAGAACCAAATCATGGCAAATCAATCTATACAATTGAATCATATTCAGAACAGAATAATCACAATGGAAAGAAATAATGGACCTAGGAACTTTCAGCCTAAACAGAATCAGGTGTATCAGAAGAAAGCTCCTCAAAAAGAACCTAGGATTCCGAACCAGTTAGACTCAACTAACCTGGTAGAAGAAGTCATTCCATGGTGTAGACCTTGTGATCAATTCTACCAAGAAAGCACTTGCTATATAGCAAACCAAGTTATAGAACATGGAATGGCCGAGGTCAATAATCAGGAAACAACATCAGGCGAGTCTGATCATGTGTACATGGTAGGCCGAACCTATCCTTTATCAAACCAACATTGGCAGCAGGCCACGGATTACAGTTACGAGAAGGATCTCCTTTCCAACTTTTATGGTGTAATGCCTTCTCTGGAAGCAATCAAGGAAATGAAGGAGGCTAGATTCAAGGGAGCAGTATATCAAAGAAAGGAGAAGCCATCACCGTCTAAACAGTACAAGCCAAAGGTAACCGCTCCTCCCCTCCCAGATCCTCCTATTGTCCCTGAATCAAATATTGATATGGGAGAATGGATAAGTAGTGCTAAGATTCATGTTTATGCAACTGATGTCCTTAAAATTCCTGGTCAAAAAGAAAAGTTGTTGAAATCCTTAGAGGATAGTCAAAGTAAAGCTCATAATATTGTCAAAGAGGATCCTCTTCCTAATAACAATGCTATATTTGAAGCTGAACATATTGAACCTATAGATATGCCTATAGTCCTCAACAGTGTTGATCCGAGAAGAGAAGACCACCCACCTTTTTATGTCTCCCTTTTAGTTGATAACTTGCTCCTTCATAACTGCATGTTAGATTCAGGTGCTTCGTCAAATGTCATGACAAGGAAAGTAATGGAACAGCTAAATCTAAGGGTCACCCGACCCTACCACAATGTTTGTGCTATGGATGCAAGAGAAGTTGAAGTGGTAGGGATAATCTTAAATTTACAAGTTAAGTTGGCCAAGTATCCTGATATCAACATGTCGATGGATGTGGTGGTGATAGATGTTCCAGATAATTGGGGGATGTTGCTATCCAGAAAATGGGCCGCAACTCTTGGTGGGCACATTCAAATGGATTGGACATACGCTACTATACCTGCATCAGAGAACACTAGGGTGATTCTCCACAGAGAAAAGCTAAGGAAACGACATGTAGAAAACCCTAAGAAGCCCAGAAATGAATTTGTTCATTTCACTGATAACTTTGGAAACTATGCTATTTTGTCAAATTTCATGGCCCCTATTAAGGAAAACATTAAAAATGAAAAGATCGATGAAGTTTGGCAAATGTACTTTGACAGGGCTTATTCCAAAACCGGAAAAGGTGCGGGCATCGTGATCATCTCTGTTAACACTAAAATTATTTTTGTTGGAATTGGTCTTATTGCCTTCGAAATTTTAAGTTCTCATGGGTGATTAGGTTGGTTTCCAAAGTTTTCTCATTAAGATATGTCCAACTTGGCAAAGAAGAGAAGGTAAAGAAGTTTAGGGAAAAAGACAAATGAATTTTTCACAAATGGGGCAAAAAGGATTTATTAATTTTTGAGTGAAATCTACAAAATGGGTTTTATATTTTATTTATATTCAAAAATTAATAATTTTGAATATTTCTCCAAAGTCAAATGCCGCCTTTTATTCACCAAACCAAGTTTAATAAAGTTTTGCGGGCTAAAACAAGGTTTATTACCTTTCTTAAAGGTATAATTAAAACATTAGCAAGTAAAATAATCGGACGGCTAATGTAAAAGGTGAATTATATTAACGGGTAATATTATTTCCGGGGAGTAAAGTTGCCCGTTAATTAAAAAAAAAGGAGCTCAGCGGAATGCATATGTGTAAAGTTGATCCGACAGCGGAGAATTAAACTGAATTAAATCAACGGCTGAAAATGATTCCGGAGCCCAGACTTGCACGGTAGATAAGACCCAAGTGCTGAGCGGAATGTATATGGGTAAGCTCATCCGACGGTTAAAAAATAAAGTGAAAAATAATCAATGGTTATTATGAATTCCGGAGAGTGAACTTGCACGTTGGATAAAAGAAAGGAGCCCGGCGGAATTCATTACATGGCGCTTGATCCAATGGTTGAAAGTTGAAGGCAGAATAGATCAGCGGTCACGGACGATTCCGGAGCTGAAAGTTGCACGGGGGTTAAAATTGAAGGGTGGTAGCGGAATTTAAACCACTGACCACGTGGTAACTTTGGGTAAATTCCGGGGACAAAAGTGGTTTGGCAAAAACCGCCGAAAGGAGGCTCCGGAATGGGGTCCTATATAAATAAATTTGACTTGGTTTTTAAACTTGGTTTTAAAAATAATTTCATTTGCTGCGCGCGCTGAAGGAAGGAAACAGTCCACCATATTTCAAAACTTAACTTCTAAGTGTTTTCAATCACAGGGAAATAGCGGAGATAAGGAGTCAGCTGGAAATTGTTTTTTTTAGAACAAGAGGAGGGAATCCACCATTCAACAATGCAGAAGCAAATCAGCCCAGAAGAGTTGCAGAAATATTTACAGTGAGAGCATTCATGAAGTTAAACAGTTCAAGGTTTAGAAGCAACTTAGCATATTTTTCTAGAAATGATTGTTTTAGTCATTTTATTCAACGACCTGTTTCCAACAAATGAAGAAGACTTCTCAAAAACTGAAAGAGGCTTTTCATCATAACATCTTGATCTACAATAACCTCTCTCAGTTTTTACCCAGGTGATACAGATTGGGAGCAGCAAAGTCATCTTCAGAGGGAAAATATTCAGATTTCGAAATGACTGTTCTAGTCAT
The DNA here is from genome assembly GCA_001517045.1 of Pseudotsuga menziesii. Taxonomy (NCBI): domain Eukaryota; kingdom Viridiplantae; phylum Streptophyta; class Pinopsida; order Pinales; family Pinaceae; genus Pseudotsuga; species Pseudotsuga menziesii. Next base: position 13,010 of record LPNX010739073.1, read on the forward strand.
CCAACAAAAATAATTGTTTAGATCAAATGAAGATGTATTTTGCGAAAATGGGAGAGGATTTTCTTCACAACGTACCTATCTACAATAACCTCTTTCAGTTTTCACACAGGTGCTATGGTTTAGCAGAAACAAAATCAGTTGTACAGGCCAGTTTTCATGTTTTCCAAAGGACTATTTCAGCCATCAACTTCAAAGAATTGTTTTGGACAAATGGGATTTAATTTGACAAAACTGAGAGAGGTTTTTATTCTTAACAGGCCTATAATAAAAAACCCCCTTCAGTTTTTACACAGTAATCACAGGTTGGGAGAAATTTAAATATCTTTACAGGTCATTTTTCCAGAAATATACAATTTTATTATCTGAGTCAGCAGCTTAAAAGGAATATTTCGAGGATATTATGATTATTCTGAAGAAATGAAGACATGGGTTTTGTTGGACACATGTCCAATTATAAAAACCTCTCCCATATTTCACACAGTTGTCACCATTGGAGATATGCAGGAGAAACTTTGTTATAACTGTTTTAGGTTTTGAATTCTAAGTTAGGTAAAGACTTTTCTTATAAAAAGGGAAATGTAATTGATAGTTGGAAGAGGATTTTCAAGAGCGGAGAGGCTCTACATTGTAATGGATTCACGTTTTCAGTAAATGAATGAAATCTGCAGAGGAGGAATATAAAACCTTTTCATGTCAGAGATTCTTGTGCCATCTTTTTCTTCAGTAAGTAATTTCTTTATGTGACTGTTTATCCTGTTTCCCACTCCATTTTGTATTTGCTTTCATGCTTGAGCATTAGTTTTTATGGGCTAGAATTCATCCTGCATGCTCTAGGTCCATTGTTCAAGCATTTTCAAAATATTTTCTTCTAAAGTCTTGCAGAATTCACCCTAGAGGTGCTCTGTTTGATGGAATGTCTTCCTTTGTCTACTAATCAACCTGCTAATACCTGAAGACTGAGGAAATGGTGCCTACCTTGCCTCTGTTCATAAACTTTCAAAACCCTACCTCCTACAACCTATTTCAAATCTGATTATTGACTCCATTGCCCAATGGTCTCCTCCATGACCGTCCTACCAAGTCTTTTAAAACAAATTTGTCCTATTTGTCCCATCAGAAATCTGACCTTCTGAGTGTATTTGATTGAATATCTTGAGTATAAAAACTTTGTAAATAGTGAGAGATCCCTTTCTGATTGTATTAGGTCAGAAATACATTCTAAAGTGGTTTTTGTTATTACCTTGGGATCTACCTTTTCACAACCTGGGTACATTCTGAGTGCTAACAATCTCTCCTTTAGATAAAATCTACAACTTTGCGTTCAAGTTAGAGTTTGAAGCATCAAACAATGTAGCCGAGTATGAGGCATTGCTCCTAGGGTTAGAAACTGCTAAAGATATGGAGATAAAGATGTTGAACATAAAGGGTGATTCAGATTTAGTTGTCCTCCAGGTTAAGAATCAGTATCAATGCAAAAAAGACAGACTAAGAAAGTATAGGAATGCCACATGGGACACTATGGAGTGGTTTGATGCGCTTAACATTCAAAAGATCCATAGGGAAATGAATGGGTTAGCAGATAAATTGGCAGTAGCAGCATCCAACCTCCAGCCATCAGATTAAATGATAAGTGGGAATGGAAAGATGGAAATTAATTTCAGACCTTCAGTTCCAGATAATATAGATCACTGGCAGGTGTTTAAGGATGATGAACAACTTTTGAGATTCATCGACAATCTACAAGAGTTTGAAGGTTGCAAGATCAGTTATCAACAAGAGGGTAAAGAGTATCAGGAGTGCGAGGATAATGTAGGGAACCACATCCCGAGTAACCTTATAGCTTTCAAGAATCTCTTTGATTGACAGGATCATCATAAAAAACAAAAAGAAGAAATAAAAATTGGGAATTATATGGAAATAAACATAGGAACTGACAAAGACCCCAAGTTAATAAAAATCGGAAAAGGTACTTCGGAAAAGGAAAGGAACAATTTGATCAACTTAATCAAAGAGTATAGGGATGTGTTGGCCTTTAGTTATGATGAGCTTAAAGCCTATCGGGAGGATGTGTTTCAACACACTATTCCCCTCACAGAAGAAGCTAAGGAGGTCAAACCTTTCCGACAAAAACTTAGGCGAGTAAATCCTAAGTTGGCCCCCATTATGCAAAAGGAACTTCAGAAGATGTTAGCAGCAGGGATCATAGCACCTACAAGACATTCATCTTGGTGCTCCAACTTAGTTGTGGTCAGAAAGAAGAATGGGTCAATTAGAATATGTATAGATTTTAGAAATCTGAATACATCATGCCTCAAAGATAATTACCCATTACCCAACATGGAAACATTGCTTCAAAGAGTAACAGGATCAGGAATGATGTCCATGTTGGATGGCTTTTCCGGTTATAACCAGGTGTTGGTAAATAAGGAGGATCAACATAAGAATACATTCACCACACCTTGGGGTACCTATAAATTTTTAAGAATGCCTTTTGGCTTATTGAATGCTGGTGCCACTTTCCAAAGAGCCATGGATTTTGCCTTCAAAGAACTTATAGGCAAAATAATCGAAATATATCAAGATGACTTAACTGTTTTTTCAAAGAAAAGATCTGACCATATAAGTCATCTTAGGCAAGTTTTCATAAGATGTCGGAAATATGGTATTTCCTTGAACCCCGCCAAGTCAATCTTTGGAGTTGATGAAGGCAAGCTGTTGGGGCACATCATTTCTAAGGATGGTGTCAAGGTTGATCCTGAGAGAGTTGAAGCCATTAAGAAAGTCCCCTTGCCTTAGAATCTAAAAGCTCTCCAGTCTTTTAATGGTCAGATCAATTTCATAAGAAGATTCATCCCAAATTTAGCAAAATTAATGAAACCTCTACAAAAGTTATTAAAGAAAGATGCTAAGTTTGAGTGGACGGATGAAGGGAAAGTTGCATTCAAGTCTATCAAAAATGCAATATCCATGTCCCCGGTCTTGATTAGTCCAGATTATTCCAAGGAATTCCAGATATTTTCCTTTGCCTCAGAAGACACCATTGTCGGTGTTTTGCTTCAGAAGAATAAGGAGGGACAAGAGCAACCTATAGCCTTTATGAGTAGAGCCTTGCAAAATTCAGAGTTGAAGTATACCACGATGGAGAAATAGGCCTATGCTCTTGTCAAGTCCCTTAAACATTTCAGAACTTATATAGGTTACTCCAAAATCATTGGATATGTACCCCATGCAGCTGTCAAGGATATCATGTCTCAACAGGATTGTCTAGGAATCAGGGGTAAGTGGGTTTCAAAGATTCAAGAATATGATTTGGAGATAAAACCTACTAAGTTAATTAAGGGACAAGGTCTTGCAAAGATGTTGACCCAAGGAAATGAAAAGGCCTTAGGAATAATATGCCAAAACAGTGATTTAGAACAAAGTGTATCAGACGAGCTTCAGAGATTAGAGCAGCACCCTTGGTACACCGACATCATATTTTTCCTCCGCAACCTTACATGCCCCAATCAGTTACTTGGCCATAAAAGAAGAGCATTAAGGTTAAAAGCAACTAAGTATTGTTTGACAAAAGATGGTTTGGGTTGGAGAAACCCCGATGGTTTAATACTTAGATGTGTCGATGAACCTGAGTCCAAGAAACTCATGGCTGAGTTCCATTCAGGATTTTGTGGTGTGCATTTTGCAGCAAAAACAATCGCCCATAAAAATCCTTAGAGCAGGCTACTATTGGCCAAACCTATTTTCAGATGTGCACAAGGCTGTCAGAGTTTGCCCCCAGTGTCAGTTATTCACCGGAAAGCAACAAATGAAAGCCTTGCCTTTAAATCCGATAGTAGTCCAAGCCCCTTTCCAGCAATGGGGGTTTGATTTCATCGGTAAGTTCAAAGATAACTCGAGCAATGGTTATTCTTGCATTCTTACCGCCACTGATTATTTTACCAAGTGGGTAGAGGCGATACCCACCAAGAAGGCAACCGATGCTATAGTCATGGATTTCTTAGAAGATAAGATTATCACAAGATTCGGTGTGCCAGCCAAAATCATCACCCAAAATCATCACGGATAATGGCCCGTGCTTTGTTTCCTCTAAGATATCCTCTTTCTGTTTCAAATACGGCATTGTCCTATCCCACTCATCCAATTACTACCCCCAAGGAAATGGTCTAGCTGAATCAAGTAACAAGAAATTAATGACCATAATCAAGAAAATTGTGGGTGACAATAAGAAGGCTTGGGATAGCAAGATCAAATTAGCATTATGGGCCGACAAAATCACCAAGAAAAGTTCAACCGAGAGGAGCCCTTTCGAACTAGTCTATGGCCTAGATGTCACCTTACCAGTCCATTTAAAGCTTCCAGTTTATCAGCTTCTCCAGACCTTCAGCTCAGATCAAGAGGCCATTCAGAACAGAATAAACCAGTTGATCGAGCTAGATGAGAGTAAAAGAAATTCTCTTAACCAGAGTATCAGAAGCTCAGACAAGGTCAAGAGAACCTTTGATAAGTCTACCCGGCCAGGATCCTTCCAAGTAGATGACACAGTTTTGCGTTGGGACAAACAACGGGAGAAACCTGGGAAACATGGAAAGCTCGATAGCTTATGGTTGGGACCATACATCATCGATGAAATAGCAGGAACGAACGAACTTCTATCTAAATGACCTAGAAGGAGAAAGGTTGACCCTGCCAGTGAATGGTTTCCTCCTCAAGTTGTTTTTCGCCAAGACAGTTTGATGCCTTTATTGGCATCGGTGGTTTCAGGGCCAATTTCTAAACCTTGCCCTGCATGTATTTCTAAATTGTATATATCATGTTGTTGTATCATAGATATTGTTGTATTATAGTTATTTTGTACCATGTTTGAAAATTTTCCTTTATATATTAGTTTTGTAAAATATTCCCTTTTGCACATCATAAATAAATTATGTACATCAGTTTGCTTTTATAGTTAATTTTTTATACATACATGTTACTAACAAACTCTAATTGCTATGCAGGACCCAGAGATTCCGGAGTTCTCACATCCTCTCATCTGAACAGAAGATCAGTCAAAGAATGTGTCCCTATATGGAGCCAGAATGTTACCACCTAAGTTGTACTTAGTGGTTTTTTATCAAGTGAGCCTGGTGAACCGGACAAGGATAACTTGTTCGGACTTCAAAAGACCTTTGGAAGTACTTCTGGGAAGTGCTTGTTGTACTATATCACATGTTCATACCCCATGGGGGAATTGTAATAAATGTTCTAGCATGAGAGTGTCTGTAAAAGACTCGGCCTCTTAGACTTTATTTGTCAATTCGATCAGCCCAGGGTGTTTTTTCCCTTGGTTATTATTGGTTGTTGAATAAACGACTGATAATTTCTGAGTTTTTCACTCCATACCTCCAAAGTTGGGGTGGTCGGCTTGGCATTTAGGCCTATTGAGGTTATTAGAGTCTATGTGTCAATGTATAAACATGCTAGAGATCATGGTCGAGTCATATGAACATGTCTAAGTCCCCCTAGGTTTTTTCAATTTTTCAAATTTTCAAATTTTTCAGTGTTTTTTATTAAAATTTAATTTTTCCAAAACTTAGGCTATTTTTTAATAGTTTAATTGGAAAAATTGATTTTGTAATAAAAGTGGGCCAAATAATCAGTTTCAGTCATGTAGGTGTTCATTTTCAAGCCAAGAGCACCATGTAAACCCATGGACCCACTATTTCCTAGTTTTGAGTGATTTTCCATCACTCAGGTCAAAAAGCCCCAAAAATCAATTCTTGATTATTTTAATTAATAAATTGATGAATAATGGAGCAAATCCAAAATCATAGATCAGTGGATTCTCAGCCGATTTGAATGAAATCAGTCAGATCTGAACCAGATTGACTGGATCTGACAAATCCTTGACTGAAGGAGGTGATCAAATCAGATCCAGAGTTGTTCTTCAGCAGTCTTTATGGGGAATTGCACCCTCTCTCTCTCCTCCACACCTGTGGGCTCTCTTGGGAGCTCTATGGACTGATGTGTCGGTTTATGGGTTGATGTGTCAGCTCAATCAAGCCCCCGGTTGACAAGTAGGCTCAATTCAGCTTCAGATCTGCATTGATTGACTCTCCATCAGCTGATTTAATCTGTCTCCTTGGGATTTGCGCCCCCCCTAAGCTGGATCTCCTGGTTTTTGTATAAATCAAAGCACAAGCAGCCTCTTCCTGACTAGTTAGAACTGGGATTGAGGTGTTGTTGCTCTTGTACTGTATTGTTTATTATTCTGGAATAAAGAAGCTTTGGAGGCAAGATCTATGGTGTAATGCTCTTCATGTGTGGATGTTGATTGTCAAATGCTTATGAGGTATAATCTGTTTTATTTATCATTGCTTTGCTGGTTAATTATTGGCCTTAAAGGAGAGAGCTCCCTCCTGTTAGGGTACGAGTTTATTCTAGTTTGATTTATGCTCTTACTGCTGCTTGTTTCAGATCTATTGGATTTGTATGTATTTTAAATTTAATTGCATGCTTTCCAATTATCTCTTCCAGCAACACCTTTGTTTTACTTTTAACCATCTGTTTGTGCAAGGATTTCTAAGTTGCAGGTGATCTTGCTTGTAGAAGAGGTTGAGCTGGTTTGCATCTTCCTCGTCTTCAAGATCTTCTGAATGACATAGTCCCTCAGTGTTCCACCAAAGCAGAATCCAAAGCCCAACATTCCCAGGCTTCAAACACTCTTTCTCTCTCTTCCTCCTTCAAAATCTTAATTTCTCTTCAAATTGGTTACTTTAAAAGAGTCTTATTGCTTAGATCTCTCTCATTAAGAAAATTACATATAGATCTAGTCAGTAAGATCCTTTCTTAAGTTTAGATCTCACTTCCGTTTTGCATATAAAGTTATATTTTAAGAGATCTAGCTGCAACTATCTTCTTTTTGCAAGCATTTTAATGAAAATTTGTAGCTTGCTTTTAAGGTAGTTTCCTTTGTTGTACTTTAAAGTTTCATATTCTGCAATAAAAGTGCACATCTTATTGGCTGCCCAAACAGCAAGCCAAGATCCCAAGGAAAGCTTGCTTGCTTTCCTTGGTTCCTTTTTGCAAAACTAGATTACCCCAACTTAACAAAATTTTACTTAAGTTTTTTTTCGGTAACTAATGTAGTGACCCAAAACACTTTCAAAGTGTGTTTGGGCACATTTGATTTTGATTGCTCACTGTTTTTTAGCAGATCTAACAAAAAAGAGAAGGAGACTCTGCCCAATTTCCGACTCTTGGACGAACCAAAGCTTCCCAGAAGCTTCCCCCACCACTGTGTTTTAATTCTAGCTTGTTACAAGCTTGTTGTAAGCCTTTGGATCCCAGATAACAAGGACCAAAGTGCATCAATTTTAATTTGCTGATATTGTAAATCGCTGCTAATAGAAAGAAAAGGTCCTTTCGAATAGGCTCTTTCGAGCCTATTCACCATCCCCCCTGGGGGGATTTGTGTCCGTGTTTCCTTTTTGCTTTTCTTTCCTTTTTTTTGCAAACTAGAGTAATTCTAATCTACAGGGTAGTATACTTTGTTTTATTATCAATTTCATATTCCATATTTGAGATTTCAGAGTAATCTTAATACTTACCCCACAACTTCCCGATTGACCCGAAAGGGGAAAGAGATGCGTGGTAGGACTAATTAAAAAACCAGAATTGTGTATCTGTGTTTTCCTTTCATCATTTGTTTCATCAGCTATTATAAAATTAACCCCTCCTTGATTCCCCGATTGAGATCCACTTGGATCGAAAGAGGTTCCTGGAGGGTTTCTTTTTTAACAAGAACACCCATCTCAAAATTTACTAAAATTGACAAGACTCCGGTGTGTATGCTCTGCACTTGGCTGCGGTTCGTCCGATCAGTCAAGCTGTATCAAAAGCATTTGAGTGACTAGAATAATTAGGATTCACTCTCCCAAATTGACAAACCATCAGGTGAAAATCCAACACCTAGATCAAACCATTACAGTGGCAAAATACCCAAAGGAAGCGGGAACTCCTGAAAAATGACTTCGGGGTGCCAATCTCTGTCACACCCTAACGGGTGCGTTATGAACAATAGCCCCAGAGACTCCATTCAGCCCACATATTCCTTGCGGGTAGCCATGAAGGTTTAGTTTTG